>CAXIWF010001259.1:0-25450 GCA_964036045.1 Eutreptiella sp. 'Long Island Sound 2002' | reverse complement strand
GATGGATGGGTGTGGGGATTGGGTGGGTGTGGGGATGGATGGGTGTGGGGATTGGGTGGGTGTGGGGATTGTGTGGGTGTGGGGATGGGTGGGTGTAGGGATTGGGTGGGTGTGGGGATTGGATGGGTGTGGGGATTGGGTGGGTGTGGGGATGGGTGGGTGTGGGGATGGGTGGGTGGGGGGATTGGGTGGGTGTAGGGATGGATGGGTGTGGGGATGGATGGGTGTGGGGATTGGGTGGGTGTGGGGATGGATGGGTGTGGGGATTGGGTGGGTGTGGGGATGGATGGGTGTGGGGATTGGGGAGGGCAAGTGGAGAGAAGCAGAGAAGCAGAGAAGCAGAGACAGGCGGTTCAAATAAAAATATCTAAAAGATAGAGAAGCGTTGCGGATTAGGGCTGATCCGTATGTGGTGTGTGTGGTGCGTGGATATTGTTAGGTGTTGAGTAGGGATGCTATGCTTACCGCTTCTAGGCTGAGGTAGGAAGTGGTGGACAGGTGCGAGGGCACGCGCTCCATTGGAATCTCCGCCGATAGTCCCCCCGCGCCAGCGCCCGAAGCATCGGTGGAGTCCATAGAGGGCTGCTTGCCGAGCTTCTTAGCTTCTTTGCGCGCCTCGCGTGCCTTTGCGCGCGCAGTAGTAGACAGCACTGCGGTCGCGACCAGCTTCTTCTCGTCCTCCTTCTTCTCCTCCACCATGGGGTAGGCGAACATGGAGGGCGGTGCATTGCAGGTCACCTCGAACTTGACGGCATGTCAAAGTCTTTATTGAGACCGATCAGCATGGTGGGGTTGAAGGCCAAGGAGAGGAAAGGCATGAGGGGGTACCAATACCAGTGCTGCAGGAACATCATCACACCCACCGCACCGCCCATCTTCATGAATCCAGCACGGGACTGCATGCTCACCACCACGTTGCAGCCCCCAGCTTCCAAGATGCCCGCGGCTACAATGGCGCCTGACTTGGCCAGCACGGGCTGGTGCTTGTCAGTCACGATACTCTTGATCAAATCCTTGAACTTCTTGACGGAAGGGCTGCGTGTCTCGGAGGCCTGCTGCAGCACCATCGCCATCGCCAGCATCGCTCCCTGCCGCACGAAGTCAACGCTGTCCTCCAGCATGAGCTGCAGCAGGTCGATGGCATCTTTGAAGGCGGTGCCGGCGCAGGCGACGCCCACTGCGATGCACGCACCGTAGCGCACGTGTGCGTTGAAGGACTCCGCTAGCAGCGAGACCAGCTTGGGCACGGCCTCGGGTTGGCGGAACATCACGAAGCCGAGGCAGGAGACTGCGGCTCGACGCACGTCATCGTTCACGTCGCTGACGGCCACGTGCAGCAGCCGGCGCACGGACGCGTTATCTGCAGTGCCGCAGTAGGCCATGGCGATGGAGTAGCAGCCACCGTAGCGTACGATTGGGTCCCGGTCCCTCAGCAGCTGCTCGATGAGTGTCTCCGCGCTCTCCTCCTTGCCGTAAGTCATCATCGCCACGGACAGCGCCAGCGCGCGGATGATCTTCTCGTGGTTAGTGTCATGCAGATACGTCAGCAACGTCGGTAGCTCCTCTTCTAGGAAGGCTGAAGAGCCGTACTGGCCCAGGAAGATCAGTCCGATAGCAAAGGCGGCCCCTTCTCCGCCCACCGCGCTGTCTGCGAAGAGCACCGATCGCAAAGACTCGAACAGCTCCACATCACCCGTGGCCATTGCGGCGAGGCCCATCCCGAGACAGGCTCCGTGCTGCACGATCTCATTATTGCCGCAGTTGCGCAACGCGTCCGAGAGATAGGTGATGGTGGGCGAGTGGCCTGACCCGCCTTTATTCGCGTGAATCAAGCCCAAGGCGTACAGCGCTCCTGCCTCGGAGTACGGAGATGCAGACTGCCCGCCCTGCGGCAGGTAGGGCTGCAGCAGGTTCATAGACTCGTGCACGTGCCCCTTGTGCACCACACCGATGCTGCCCACGGTGGTGAATTTGGCCCAGTTCTTGGCCTTGCCGAGCCAATCTAGGTTGTCGCGCAGGAAGGAGTCCCTGGTGGTGCCTGAGTTCATGAAGGCGTGCGAGATTATGGTGGCGTTATGCAGCACGCTACTGCGGCCCTCGATGGCGGTCTTGATGTCCCTGAGGATGTTCAGGTCTGTGTGGGACTGCTTGAAGAGGAAGTTCAGGGTCAAATCAATGTCTAGACCTTCGACAAGGATGCGCTTGATGTTGTTGATGCGCCCCTGGTAGAGCTCAGAGTCTATCGATGATGATGATGAGGAGGAGGATGATGACTGGTCTCCACCAGCCGAGACAGATGAGGTTTCTGCAGTGGTACTGCTGTTCGCACCCTCTCCCTCTCCAACGCCAGCAGCTGCGGCTGGGGCTGCCGTGACTGAGACCAGCCCAGGGAAGTGCTTGATAACCTGCAGCACGAAGCCCTGATTCTCCGACTCCTGAAGGTCGAATGCGATCTGGAACGCCAGCAGCGCCTCCTCATCGCTGCCCTTCAACAGCTGGTCCAGTGTGTCAGCTACGTCCTTGGCCCTGTCCAGGTACTGCAGACCGAAGACTACGTTGGAGTAGTCGGGCACTGCCAACGTGCCGTAGTGGCGGACCAGCACCTCGATCACACCCAGGCGGAACTCTCGCGGGGTGATGTTCCGCGCACTCTGGCACAGGTGGAAAGCGTACTCGAGGATCTGCGGCTTGCCGGCCTGGATGGAGCAGCGCACAGTCTCTTCCACCTTGTCTAGTCTGCGCGTGTCCAGTGCCACGCCCAGCGCCTGCTCGAAGCACAGGTCTCGGTAGCAGCGCTGGAACATCTGCTCGATTATACTTTCCATCCGCGGGTCGATCTCCACAGTCATCTCATCTTTATCACCGCCACCGCTTGAACTGCTGCTGTCTTGGGCGTGGCTCACTCGCAACGCCTTATATTCATCAATACACCGAGACAGAATAGTCTCCACGTACTCCGTCTTGGCGGAGATGTCTAAATAGCTGCCAGCACATAGCGCGAGGCGCAGCGCATCGTTATATTCCTGTAGGTGGTAGAAGCACTGCGAGGCCACAGCGGCAGCCAGCTCGGCAGCGGGGAAGGCGGAGTCCTCACTCAGCTCTTCGATTAAAGGCAGAGAGTTGCAAATTTCCGCCCAATGTAGATCGATGATCTTATATATCTTCTCCAAGGCGCGCACCTGCTCAACATCATTATGTGTGAGTTGGAAATATATAATATATAATACAATACAATATGATATGGGTTAATAGGCGATCACATGAGTTCGATCTGCAGTCAAGTCAGGGTCAACAAAAGACCTGCACTTAAATTAGCTCATGGTGCGGTTTGCATTTGCTACCTGCAATCAACACCATTAGCTAATAAGATGCAGGTCTGTCGTTGATAAGAAAATATTTAATACACGAGAATACTTCGATATATCAATTTCCAAACTACTTATTTACCTTTAAGTTTACATCATCTTCTTCTAAATATGCAAGCACACCAGCAGCTATTCACCGAGAGAGAAAACACAAAAGAGTAGAATATGGCACAACACGAAACGTTTTAATATCTAAAAAAAGGACTGCGTGCTCACTTTATAGCACACGTAGAAGCATAATGACATTATGCAACATCAATATGCAGTGTGTAAGGGTGAAACAACACCTTACCTGAAGAACTAGTTGCTTGCATTACTGATACCGGATCGATCACAGCTGCCATAATAGTTTGAGATAGCTACAGATTCACGATCACGCAACAAATGTCTACTGATTCTCTTAACTAGCGCTTGATACTTCTTTATTGAAATGGCCACGCACAGAAAATGGCTATCAAGTTCCTCTGGCTTCGGAAGCAACAACTTCTGTATTATAATAATGCCAGAGCCCAGCAGACTCTGTTCGGAACAGACTCGCGAGAATGGGTCCTCGGTTCTTCGAAAGTCTTTCGTCATTTCATAAAAAATAACCAAAACAGTAAAATACGCATTTATAAGTATATTTAGTATTAATACGCACATATATAACTCCCAATTAAACAGGTGCTGCCCGTCTCGGCTGAAATTGACGAGTAAATTTGCTCGTGAATTTATGTCATACTAGATTGAGTATTGTTCGAATCATTTTCTGGAAGAGTTTTTGACCACTCTGTATGCATCGGATCTGATAGCAGCTGGGGAGAGATGCTTGAAAAGCAACTGCCAAAAAGGGTGATGATAAAGGCACAACAAATGAGCTTGCTCTTGACAGAATTATCTGTGTATCCTGCCGGTTGTGTGCCACTGATCCTGCTAGATCGTGATAAATTTTTTGAAATGATGCAAGTACAGTATCTGTGATAGAAGACTAAATTAGCACAGCTTTCGCCCGGGGGCTTTTTCTCCCTCAGGTTCTATTTATGTTTCGGTTCAGTTGCAAAGGCTGTGCAGTGACCCCCTCATGCAAAATTTCAGCCCGATAATTTTTAGTTATGCCAAATTATGACTTTCATGGGACGCCCACGGTCTTGCATAGATAGTACTCGTAGGATCGATGACAGGTAAATTAAAAATTCAGTAAATTGCTCACCATAAAATGCTCCCTACTTATCCCATTTATATTGGCAACTTTTACACAACGCTGATTACCGGCGCAGGCCTTTCCGTGGCCTTTCGTGCCGTGCCCTTGTTGCCTACATTGAGTCACTGCCTGCTGCTGACTGTTCTATTGCTGTTGCCTCGCGGCACATTGACTGATTGGCATGCCCAGTGTTTCGAGAGTGCTATGTTTCTTTTGTAACTACTCCGTGCGTGCATGCTATGGGAAGGGTAGCTTTTGTTATCCAACCTCTTCATCGCCCGCACGATCCCTACCAGTTACATCAACAGTACTCTCGTACATATCTTCTCGCCCACCCTGATGTATCAATGCCTTTTCACTCGGTACATCCACACTCTGTGCCTTATTTCTCTTTTCTCTCTCTGTAGGGTATGTAGCCTGCCTCCCACAACCCTTATGATCAATAACAACTTAAATATCACTGGCTCATAATTTGCGCCCTCGCGACAAACTTATGTGCGGCACCCACCGAGAGCCCTACTCTGAGGTAGCTGGAGACTGCAGGGCAACTGAAGACAGGGTTGAAAGGCCGATGTCGAATCTATACACATGCACTGGACTCAAGGCGCATCGGTATGTATCTGAAAGACATACGTATAGATGCTGTTGGTATACGGGCGTAAATACCTCTGCTCTCGTGATAAGGGTGTCGCTCTAGATTCTTCGCATCAACTTATTAACGAGGGGCAGCAAGCTTTGAGCAATTCTTACTATCATAAATAAACCTACAGTTCTCCATAGTGCTTTAAATGATCGATTTTTTAATTACCTGCCTGCGCGTGCGATTGCTATCTAATGCGCGGGCCAGATGTAATGTACTACGCAATTCAGATAAAGATACGTGTCTGCAGGGCTTGGAGTAGGTACCCATTAAAGGGTTCTACTGGGGCTTCAACTATATTGTATGAATCTAACTTAAGTATCTTCTTCTGGATTGAGGAACCGCCGAAAAGTCTGCGCCCAAACCTCCATCTGTAATCCATAAAGTAAATCATCACCAATCAACCCACATATCAAAGCAACACAGGCAAATCCACCAATGAATTTCAAAAATATATAACCATTTGCAAGAAGGAAGAATAGAGTGAAGAAGAGCTTCGGGGATATTTGGGCAGAGGATAGAGTGTATGCATAATAACTCACTTTCTGACGCTCTGACTTCGTGACAGGACTCATATCAAACTGTGTCAAGTGCTTGAGGTGGTATAGCACATAATTTCTGTAGTGCTTATGATCCTCTACAGGGTTTCCATATAATGATACGGACTTGAGCCCCTCTAGGCTAGTAAGCCTTTTTATATCAGATATCTTAGATACCTGGTTGGCATGCATATATAGGGTGACCAGATTGGGCACAAAGCCCTCCAAACCAGCCATGATAGAGATGATTCTATTAAACGAAACATCGATCCAGAGAATCCTCGAGCAGTCCAGACATTCCGAAATCGCAGGAGATATATTCTCTACCCTTTCTATTTGGTTATTCCCCATGCGCAGGGCTTTGATGGGTTCTACTTTCTTTCGTCGCCCCGTTGGTGAGCCAGTGGCCCCTAGGGTTCCTGCTACACCTGAAGTTCCATTTGCTTTAGTATTTCCATTAATCGTCGCGCTACTCGTTGATTTTGATGGAGATGTCATCGCAGCAAAACGTACTTTATAAGCATTTGTAAAGTCATCCGACTCACGGATTTCCATGAATGTTAAATCCAACACGCCACTTACTTGGGCAGATGTCATGGTGCTCAACTTAATGTTTCCACGGCTTGGATCAAAATGCATGCAACTACTTTTAAACCTATGAAATGAATATTACCACGTGTTCCCAGTGGGTTCAACCTTATGAAGTTCATAAAGCTATTTTTTACAATCACCGCGCGGTGCATAATTCCCTCGACTCGAATTTTCACTCCAAGCGAGGCATCCTAAATAATTAACTAACGTTTATTATGCTTTTATATTAATTATATACGCACACTTAATTATTGGTGCTCGAGTATTTCACGAAACGGCAGCAGCAGTACAGCCGCTGTACTGTTACGTGCGGCACGTAACTTACGGCGGGGTCGTAGAGGCGGTGGGACCCACAGTGTCCGGGAGGGGGACCATCGAGTTGTAATTTACCCGGTATCATAACGGTCAGCGCTATTAGATGCAGTGTAAGCGGTTTACAATACGATCAGGATGGTATTTTATAGTGAGTCTAAAGGTATAATTCACTGGCAGTAAATTATACCTCAAGTTGAAGGTTGCGGACTAAGCCTTGAGCTCTGGTGAGAGAGTGACAGCAGCCAATAACTGAACTATTAACAACTTCATAGTTTGGCTAGCAATCAATCAACGCCCACATGCGATCAGAATTGTTATATTTCTTTCATGTTCAGGAGTCCGGGCCAAGATCAACTCAATGCTGCCGCCACAGCTGAAGAGCCCCTCGCCCTGTCACTAAGTGCGTTCTCTACCTAATTTATTGCTATAACTACTATGTCCACCCCCTCACTACCAGATAGATAGTGAGCTAGGACTGCTGCTTGGGGTAGACCTTGCCTTCCCGCTGCCGCCTACCCGCCTCCTCAGTCTCCCGCACCTTTCGCTCCAGCAGCGCTGCAGCGGCGATGCCCTCTAGCTCGGCAATCATATCCCCGCGCTCCTACAATACAAGGATACACACATACCCATAGTCCACACACAGTCCACAAAATACCCCACACAGAGTCCAAAAACCCACAAGCACAGAGCCCCAAGTTACACCCATTCGAAGATGGTTCAGACAGGGCACGATATAACATACAACAAACCAGTCACAACCTCATGGATACGGCACCACCTACCTACGCACTCATGCACTCCATAAAACAAACACAGACACAAACAGGCCAACCCAAACACACGCAGGCACGCACCTTCTCCTGGGCGAGAGTGTTGAGCAGATCTGAGACCGCACTGCCGGCCACTGCGTCCACAGTAGTCTCCTCATAGTCCGCCTCCTTCTTGGCCAACAACTCCCTCGTCTTCTCCGCCTCTAGATCCTCCCGCTCCGCCTCCTCTGCGCGCTCACGAGCCTCGTCCGCATCAGCAGCTTGCAGCTCCTGGATCAGCTCTCGCCGGCGGTACTTGCCTTCGAACATAATGTTCTGCACTGCTCGACCGCGGATCAAGCGCTGCAGCAGTGTGACGGCCGCCTGGAACTCCAAGTCATTGCGCAGCTCGTAGTTGATCTCTTCTTCAGCTTCCGCCTCGGCTTCTAGCTTTGCGCCAGTTTCTGGGGCTTCTTCTGCCCCATCTTCTCCCGCAGCAGCACCCCCATCCGTGTCGCGATGTCCGTCCTCATCGTCCTCGCCTTCCTCCTTGGGCTCTGGTGGCCTGAGTATACGATCCTGAGTAAAGTCGGGAGTGGGCGGCCGGCCCTTGGGTCTCTTCGCCATCAGTTGGCTCAATATGGTGCCCCCCTTGCTCGCACCCTTGCCTCCCGCAGAGGTACCTCCTCGCGTGTTCATCTTGCCAGTCCCGTCGCCCATGACATCCTCCAGGGTGATCGCCCCAGACGAACCTACGCTCACAGACGGTGGGGTGGGTGCATTAGTTTTAGTTCATATCAGTTGACAGGAATTAATGTCAAGGTAAAAAAGCAAGAACTTATACCATCAATTATATAGACAGTGAAAGATAAGTAGTGTTTTTAACTCAGTTTATGGGCACACAGTATAGCTACCCACCTAGCTTATTGCCCATGCCGGTGTTGGGGCGCGGAACGCCCATAGCATCCAGCTTCCGCCGTAACAAGATCTGGTGCATTTCCTCCACGTCTCTCTTGGTGACGCGCTGCGCCCGTTGTGCCGCTGATGTAAGCCGGTCCTCCGCTGCGCGCCCGCCTCCACTGAACTTGGGCTTGTCCGGGGCAGGCAAAGTCTTCGCCATGAGCAGTGCAGTGGGCTCGTCTTCGGCGTTGCCACTATCAAGCAGCCGTTTCGGAATAGCCTGCTCGAGAGATAGGATGTTGCCAATGTTGTCTAGAGGCATTGTGCGAGAGGCAACGTTATTGTTCTCTGGTGAGCCCGAGGCTGGGTCCATGCCTTGTCTGCGCGACGGGGCATATACCTTCGATCCCTTGTTGAAGTAGTCGTCAATTATGTCCTTCTTCACTCCTTCACTAAGCACTGGGTCAGATTGGTTACGCTGGTGAGCTAGCCTACGCAATGCTTTGATACGTTTATTGCGAATCTTTTGCAGCACTTTTTCACGTTCTTCCAAGCGGAGCAGGCGCACACCCTCCAGTCGCTGAGAGGTCATGAATTCCCTGCTTTCTTCCCGCTCCACAAGTGCCCGCTCAAGCTCCTGCAATTTAGCCTCGCGTGTGCTATCGATCTCAACCTCTCTCATTTTGAATTCTTTCATCTCTTGCTGCTCCATCAGCCTCTTCCGCTGCTGTAAGCTCGCCTCGTCAGTGAAAGGGGGCAGATTTGACTCCATATCGCGCTTCGATCTTGCATATTCAATCATTTCGATTTCTTTTCGGCCCAGTGGTAGACCATTTTCATAGGTAAGATTTTTCAGCAAAAGAACCTCTGGATCTTCACCTTGAGCAACTACATAATCAGGAGTGTATGGCATGGTTTGTGCTTCACTTTCTCTGTACGCGGTCTGAACTTCAGCGTCCTTTACAGTAGGTTCCACGATATTGTCCACTGGTACCATCGGATTTTCAGTAGCAGTAGGTGCAAGAAGCACTTGAGGTGGTACAGCACTAACTCGGGGCATTATTGGTCGCTTAAAGTATTTAAATCTTTGCGTTCCGCTCACTATCGTCTTGGACGATGCACTAACTCGCGTCCGACTTGTCGACATTTTCTCAAATATGGTCAAAGAAAATGTGAACTCTTAATACTTTAATATCTCCTCGGCCCACGTCTCCGAAAGAATTGTCACACAGTATTACTATTGCCGCAGAATAGGCAGTACTAACGAACGTTATTCGAAAAATATCTGTTGGAATACGAGCCAATTTTACTAGCAACAAGAGCCAAAAGTTATCATGTTCATGATTTTTCAGCGAAACCGGCGACGACACGAGAAGTTTAATATATATGCGTAGTATTATTATCTAGAATTCAATAATATGTATATTTATATTTTTAATGGGAATTCAGGACAGAGGTAAAAATTACATTTATCATATTTATCATGCATTTATAAATTATAAATGCATGATAAAAGATAAATATATAATGCATGGGTCTAAACTTTACTAGATGACTTTAGTTAACTTACCGATGCGATTATCATTCTGCCTGTATTCATACTAATACTCGCACTCGCACTCGAATTTGGATGTGTAGCTATTGAAAGCACGGAAATATTTCTTGTATCATAATATCATGGCGATGCTATGCTCGAAATCTATTGCTGTGTGCAACCGAAGCCTAATCGTCATACAGCTCCTAATAACAATAGCCTTAGTAGGATTATTTAAATTTCAAGATGCAACGTTTCTATTACAGCCCCGAAATATAACATATCATGTTGTTCTAAGCCAGCCCCGTAGCGGAAGTACTTTTATAAGTCAGCTTCTATCGTCACATCCCTGCATAATCAATCTAGAAGAGAATTTACGACTGGGAGATAATGAGGTGCGCACCTACAATACTGAACAATTTTCAGGCTTTCATCAAGGGCTGAAGACAATGGCAGTTTCCAAGCAGGCTACAAAGAGCAAGAATCCCAATTGCACCACTTTAGCAATTGGCTGGAAACAGTTTCTTTTCGAGTCACCGACTATTAGACCACTAAATAATTTCATATTCAAAATAGGCCCAAACAATACGACTGCGATCGAAAAGACTGGCCCTTTTTTTAAGGGAACAAAGACCAGTATAGTTCTCTATATGCGGCGCAACTTGTTTGAGTACTTCATGTCCAGAGGTTTCAAAATGCCTACCACCAGGACGAAGATGCCACAGCACTGCAGCCTCAACAAGACACAATGCACTCGAGCCCGGAATGAAATGTCAAAAATGTCTGTGCATGTGCCTGTGGAAAACCTACGGAATTTTGTCCGTAACCACGGTGAGACACAGCGCCGCAGCCTCGCTGGATTTCGACAGCTGGCTACGACGTACGGCCTTAGAGTCCTCTATGTGCCTTACGAGCGCGTCGTGGCGGATAAAGCAGAATCGAGTCAGAAGATTTTGAACTTTCTCGGCTTCGAATACAATCAACCTTTGGAGGCGAAAATAGAGAAGCGGTTGCAGCTTAACTATACGAGCTTCGTTAAGAACTATGGGGATGTTAGAAAGGCACTGAGCAGTCTGTGTGTCGGTTGTGAAAGATACTTGCTGCATTCTGGTTTGGATGGTATCCCTGAGAGTGAAAGGGATATAAAACAACTGTAACTTCAATAAAATCAACTTAGCTTGCTAAGCTATACTTCCAGGTTTGATACAGGTTTGATACTATCATGCCTTGCAGCACAAGTAAGCTCCGAGCTGAGTCAGGGTGGGGTGAGTGCAGGCTGACTCGAAGCAGCAACGCTAAAAGCATTTCTTTGCCAAAGTAAGCATTACGTTGCCAAAGTATTTCTTTGTCCAGTGGGGCTTATGGTTTAAATACTTTGCTCAGTAAACGATTTCTAATCGGGGTACTCTGTTAATTTCGCATAGAGTCATTCAGAGTGGGCAGGGAGATGACCAAATTCGAGCCGTATTAGCTAGTAGGCGCGGCCATTAAAGGCGGTAGTACCGCTGTAGCATTCAGTATAGGTAAGCTTATTTGTAGTCGATATCTGAGAGACTCTCATTCGTTCAGACATACTTCGAGTTAAGTTAATGATACTGTTATTATTTCACTCAAGTGTTAAATTTATTCGTATTTGCTTTATCGTAGGGATCCTGGGATTCCATTTGTTTGAACATAAACAAAAAAGACCGTGTTTATTTCCTATTTGGGATCAACTTTAATGTATTATAGAACGAAATAACACCTCGAAGTATAACTTCAACCAGAACAAATGCCCTTCAAAGCGCACACGTCATCAGGGCCACGCGACCTTTTCTAACAGCCCAAATGAATTCTGGAATTCACTTCCGATGTGAAGCAAAAGATAATTTACAGGAGTCCTGTAAATTACCGATACTGGGATAAATTAATGTCAACTTTTGCCTGACGGTATCTAACGTTATCTATTATATAAGTTCCTGCTCGACACAAAGTGATGTAGCAGTGCGGAAGTTTGGAAACAGTTATTTCGCGTAAATTTGAATTTAACTGTAAATTATAGACGGCGCCTACTCATTTCATCACGCGTCACACGAGTCATAGAGTTGATCTATCAGCTTAACCGAACAGCAACGGTGTTCATTAAACGATTGTCCAAAAAGTGTGAATATGGAAAACGATGAAAATAGTGGTGATGATTGCAGTGATTCTGCAAGTTGTTTTGAGTTAAGTGATAGTGATACCACGGATGATCGGATTTCCTTCGTCGATGGAGGAGAAGCTGTATTGAAACCGTTTATGGCCGAATCATCGCCAGCGGCAGCAGCAAACGATCCATCTTCTTCCGATATAAGGCGTGACCCGGAGCATGAAAAGAAGAAACACTCGAAGAAAAGGCATCATATCGCTACTCTGAAGAAGGAGCTCCTAACGCGCACTACAGAGATGGAGCGAATCGAACAGGAACGTCGAAACATGCTGAGCATCTTGTCATCACAGGTAAAACCACATGATATCCATGGATCTGTACTCAAATATAAATAATATATAATCTAACTCCCAATTGCTGGTAGTTACACGATATTGGAAATGTCATTCAAATTACGGCCCTATTTGACTCTGACTGGCGGGATATATGAACTAACAAATCTGTGGGTTTGTTGCATAATCGCCATTCATTGGATGAGGAAGACTGCTCTGCGCAAGATCGCAATACAGAAAATGTTCAACTGTCGCGCAGCAGCTGAAATGGATCGTGAGAAGTGGGCAGAGATATTGGAGGAGGACTTCACTATGGTGCTGCCCATCACCCCGTACAGGTCTTTTCCGCCCTCGCAGGTAAGATGTAAGTTGTTTTAGGCAGTACAACTCTACTTTAAAAGCATCGGTGCGATATAACTTTTGGTGGTGGTGGTGGTGGTGATGATGGTGGTCGTGATTGTGCTTTTTACGTACCCCGTAGATGATTAATGGTCAACGAATCCTGAAAGGCATAGACTCAGTGGTGCTGGACTCGGCAAGCTTGAACGTGATGATTCAATCCATCGTGCCCCCACCTGATGACGATGGAAAGGTCATCGTGCAGATTCTTAGCCACAATGGTGACTCTATCATGGTTGGTGAAATCCTAATGGGCAAGTGGCACCTGACAACAACCAATGCTACAGAGCGTGGTTGCTTATGCGATATTGTCGCCAGCGGTATGCTAAAGGCCACATTCTCTCCAGGTAGCAATAAGTTGCTGTATATGGAGCAGACATTCGACGTCATGAGTTTCATGCAGCAGCTGCGGCAAGCATCGGGAAAGTTCGAATTCTTCGTAAGTGATCAATCATCTTCAAATGATGCCAACAGAAATAAGTTACGTTTCCCTCCCCTCTATCCCTCACTCCCACCATCATGTCTCCATGTTACACCTCAATAAGCATTTTTAAACTCATCAGTGTTATCGCTTCACCTGCTGTTCGTCCCTTCTGCCTATATGTCGCAGGTTGTGCCCAACACCCCACTCCTGGCGCAGGAAGGCGTACAAGAGGCACGGATAATAATCGATGCCACTCCGCCGCACAATGTCTTTTACCTAAGCAAGGTCAGTCAGTCAGTCAGTCAGTCAGTCGGTTCTAAGGTCCTACGAGCATTCAGTACGCCTGGGTGTGCTGAAACGCTGCTGTAGGGTTTGCATCATATTAAGGATGATAGTAATAGTTGATACCCTTATACCATACTTTCCGGCTGTGGCTGTTATTATGTTTGTTGAACGATGTTTTTGTATATACCTACTATTTTTATGCCTTTTGAATATAATGACTGACTGGCTATAAATGGCTACTTGCTTTGCGCTCTATCACGCACACCCGCTGCGTACGCTGCTGCTACTGCTATAATAATGATGATGATGATGATACTACTTGCTTTGCGCTCTATCACGCACACCCGCTGCGTACGCTGCTGCTACTGCTATAATAATAATGATAATACCCGCCACTGGGGTAGACCTGGAGCAATCTGTACGGTCACACACTGATGGACATTTTTGGGCAAAGTATCAACGAGCTGTTTTGTGCAGCATCGGAGGCAGACGGCCACGGCACAAAAGAAGCGCTGCGTTGCTTAGAGGTCAGTGTGATATACATACTCACATGTATACGAGTATATATTATAAACTCGTATACATGTGTATACACACGTATGTATGTACATATATACATGTGTATGTTTTTATATATGTACATACTTATGTATAAGTTCTAACCGGGGGTACATTATATACTCTACAGATGTGTATTTGAATCTATTGTGTATGTCATCACATTCGACAGCGGCAGCTCGATACGATCCCATGGCTGTGACTACTGCAAGACATTTACCCGATACCTGTACTTTTCTTTTGAATATCCATATTTATCAATTTGCACAGAGAGGATTCCCATTCCTTTATCATCTCTCTCGCTTTATGCGTTTCTAATGTTATTATTTGCCATGCGTGTAAATGTGTGCAGAGAGGATTCCCGTGCTCTACTGTTCTTACAATAAAGGCGGCCAATGGCTACCCTGTGCGCAGCTGGGCCCGACTGTACCCGCTCTACTCCATGGGCAAGGTGTCTCAGTTCATGGTGGTGATGCAGGCCCTAGACGAGGGCAACGGTCCGAATGCACAGGCGTATCCAACGTTCACCACGAAGAACCTGGCTGCGAACTCCTCGTCTCTGGAGGCGCACAGGGTGTTGCTGGAAGCAGAGGCTGCTGGTGCAGCAGCAGGGGCCTTGGCAGAGGCAGGCAGCAGTACCCAGGAGCGCAACCGGCAGTGCAATCCAAAACACTTACGAGCTACAGGTACTACAACTACTGTTCAGATAAAGGACACAGGTGTCGAAAGCAGCAGCATACAGAACTATGCTGCTCATGGCATCCAGGGCACGAGTGAGTCAGATGCAGTGCTAGCTTCCACTATCTCCAGCAAGTCCATGAACAACCACAGTCGCTGCTTTAATGACAATAGTATATATAGCTATAGCAGCTATGATAGCGGCAGTGGTTATGGCGACAATGCAGAGCTAACAGATGCCAACCTGCATAACCCAGCCCGTGGCACTGCTGTACCCAACTTGAAGGCTGTAGCGGACCAAGATGCTACTGGAGAAGGCACCAGTTTGAGTAGCAGTACAAAAGACGGCAATACAGTACAGTGCAATGACAATGACACCAAGTCCAATGATGAGCGCACCAATGAAGATTCCAACCTCCCCGGTGGGTCTCCTGAGCAGGACATTCAAGATCCAACCGCGACAGGTGGCAACCTCCCCGGTGGGCCTCCTGAGCAGGACATTCAAGATCCAACCGGGACAGTTGGCCGAGATAAGGACAACCTTGATAGATTTTTGACTGATACTGCGGCTGCGGCCGCCGCCGCTGCTTTGGTTACTGTTAGCCAGCCGAGCATCAGTTTGGGCCATACGACGGACGCCGGTGATAACAATATGACCAGCAGTAGTAACTACAGCAGTGGTGATAGCGCAGGCAGCTTGAGGGATACTTTTGGTACTGGCCGGCGAGAGCCACATCCACATCCACATGCGCAGGGTGTTTTGAACTTGAATTTGAACTTGAACTCGAAGCGTTCTGAAGCCCTCGACAAGGATGCACAAGCCAAGGCGCTGGCTGGAACTGGCGGTGGTGATGCAAAAAAGCGCAAGGAAGCCAGAGCAGCAGCGGCTATAGATATCACTGGAAACGGTGGTACTTCAGCTGAAGCCGTGGCTCTGGCTGAACAGACTCGTGGCGGTCCTCAGCAGGAATATCCCAAGCGTCGTAAGACAGAGGCATAACATGATGGCCAAGTCGCTGGGCTGCGTGAGCTTTGCGGTCTTTCGTTCAGTGCATTGCGTAATTTATGGTTGGTATGGTATTGCACAATACATTAAAGGATTTTATTTTTGAGATATTTCCACTTGGCAAGTATACTATAGTATATGCAAATATTCTTCTGAGCCTCAGCTCAGCTTGTGATGGGTGACTTAAATTTGCTGAAAAAAAAGTTGCTTTTAGTAAATTAATACGGTAGTAAATTAACTGCTGCTGGCTCAATTGCGTATCTTTTGACTCTCCTTCGGAAGGGAAGATGCTTCGAGTTGGGCCAACTCAGAGGAGCTAGTGATACGCTTAATGCTATTTAATAGTTTAATATTATGGTGATACATATAATATTAACAGCAGAGAGATACATTATGGTGAAATATTAAATTTAAATTCCCAAGTGAATTTTACGAACTTCGTAAGCGAACGAACTTAAGCGACGAAACCATAAAAAGGGTTTTTATATATGTATTCAGAACTTCAGGTTGAAGTTGTGGCTGGTTTTCACAGTTTGAAGTTCAAGAAGCCGCTGGTTTGCTGTCATTTTGTCAGAGTTGAACAGACAATGTTCTGTTTTGAACAGTCTGACAAAATGACAGCAACCCAGCGGCTTGAACTTCAAACTAATCGGCCAGAACTTCAATTTAGAAAATGTAATTAACCAATAAATTTGTATTGCTTGTTTTTTAAAAATCACATTTCAGCCCTAAAACCCATTTTCCTTGTTGTGGTTGACGTGGTGGGATTCCATGAACATTTTACATTCCCTCTGGATTCCATGCACCATAAAAATTAAATTTGTGATGTACAGTACTTTGAATTAAAATTTTGGTGGGAAAAAAATATATTTTTAAAAACTTCGAGAATTGCTTGAAACGACATTCTAAATAATTAAAATTATGAGTCATGATATATCTCAGTAATCGACTTTTCATCTGAAAATTTTCTCGAAACGGCAACACTACAAAAGAGATGGAAAGCTCACCACCAGCGACGGGAGACAGCCTCGAGCCAGCAACCATAAGGAACCATCAGCAGGCCTACAATATTGAATACGGAGGAGAAGATGCAGATTTTTTTCTTGGGGGTACAACTGGTGGTGAAATAAATTCTCATCGAAACTCAGATGAAGAAATACCTTCTGAGAAACCATTACAATCTGCCAAAGAAAAAAATCGTGAGCATGCGCGAAATACTCGCCAACGTAAGAAAGATTATATCGAATCACTTAAAGAGGCAATTAAGTCTATGAGTGAGGAAATGGAACGAACTGCGCAGGCGCGGGATGATAGACTCACTACGATGGCGCAACAAGTAAGATTGCTAGTTATGACTGTTACCTTAGATTTACTGTCCTGTATAGTTTATTTCGAATATAAAATTAAACCGATTTCGCTAAAACTTTACATGCGCTTCTAAATGCTTAATTGCCGCTCTCTTCATATCTATCAAGAACGTCGTGCTGAAGCGCACCCTTCAGATGTTTTTCTACTATCGAGCTACGGCTGAAATGGATCGTGAGAAGTGGGCGGAAGTATTGGAGGAAGACTTCACCATGCTCATGCCCATCACTCCGTACAGGTCATTTTCGCCTTCAGAGGTAAACCAGTTTCCTTCTCCGAGTTTAAGATTAGGATAGTTCGCTGTTTCGTAGCCACCGGCGATTGGTGATCATTTTATCGTTCGTTAGAATCTCGTGCTCGTGTTCCCGGTGATAAAGTCCTATCTATACTCTTCCTTTCTTTGTAAATGCATATGCTTACCCTGGCAGGTGCAAGGCAGCCAGCGATTTCTTCAAGGCATAGACTCGGTCATCCTGGACTCAGTCAGCTTGAACGTGATGCTGCAGTCAATTGTGCCCCCACCTGATGACGATGGCAAGGTGATCGTACAGATATTTTGCGCCCCTGATGAGTGCGTCATGGTGGGCAACACTTTCATGGGCAAGTGGCACATGTCTACTATGAATGCAGTTCAGCGCGGCTGCCTATGCGAAGTTTCGAAGTGTGGCATGCTGAAAGTAACGTTTTCGCCGATCAGTAACAAGCTGGTTCAAATGGAGGAGTCGTTTGACGTCATGAATTTCATGCAGCAGCTGCGTCAAGCATCGGGAAAATACGATTTTTTCGTAAGTTGACCTCCTCAAACAATTTCTAGGAATTTGTTATTCTTTTTACGTGTTGTCTTGAGCAGTAAGAAATAACGCTTTGCCTCAATTACTTTATCACTGCTGCGATGGTCTGTCTGCCGCAGGTTGTGCCCAACACCCCACTGCTGGCGCAGGAAGACGTGCAAGAGGCGCGGATAATCATCGATGCCGCTCCGCCGCACATTATCTCCTTCGCTAATCATGTAAGATCTCTCAGTGCCCAAATAGCTGCATTACTTTAGTTATGTGATAAAGTTTTTAAGGGATTTTTGTTTGTTATTTCTATGGATTTTTTAAAAGGGATTATTATGTCATGCCATGCTCGTTATTGCATCTTTAGACCTGGGCGATACTGTACGGGCACAAGGCTGCGGATCTCTTTGGTCATGGCTTTGAAGGGCTTCTGCTTCACTCATCGGAGTCTGACTTTGGCTCTGACTCCGATTCCTCCTCCAACTCTAACCCAGCATCCTCCGAAACTAGCCCGATGGCGGAACTGCACTCTTTCATAAAGGTATCCCAAAAATAGGACCGGCGTGTTGTATTTCTGTTTCTTCGTGTGCTTTGGGGATGCTGCTGCTACAGTGTCTGTTCGATATCCTTATTCCTTTTATGTAGAGTAGAGCAGAGCTGAACTGGGCTTCCCATTCCTTCATCATCTCTCTCGCTTTATGCGTTTCTAATGTTATTATTCGCCATGCTTGTAAATGTGTGCAGAGAGGATTCCCGTGCTCTACTGTTCTTACAATAAAGGCGGCCAATGGCTACCCTGTGCGCAGCTGGGCCCGACTGTACCCGCTCTACTCCATGGGCAAGGTGTCCCAGTTCATGGTAGTGATGCAGGCCCTAGACGAGGGCAACGGTCCGAATGCAAAGGCGTATCCAACGTTCACCACGAAAAACCTGGCTGCGAACTCCTCGTCTCTGGAGGCGCACAGGGTGATGCTGGAAGCAGAGGCTGCTGGTGCAGCAGCAGGGGCCTTGGCAGAGGCAGGCAGCAGTACCCAGGAGCGCTACAGGCAACGCCGCAATGAAGGTAGTGGCAACGGCAACAGCAGTCTGAGTAGTGACGGCGACGAAAGTAGTAGTATGCGCAACCATGCTCCAGATCGTAGCAACAGCAACAAGCACAGTAACAGTAACAGTAGCAAAAGTGATACTAGTGGAGGTATGGCGTCTACCATCTCCAGCAAGTCCATGAACCCCACAGGACCCACGATGCCCATGATTCAGCCGTCCAAACCCAAACCCGAGCTGATTCTTCCCAGCCGTCCGCATGAGGGGGCAGGTATTGAGGTGGACGGAAGAAGTATAAGTATCGGGCAGCTGTCGTGTCTCGAGGGCGATGAAGGCGGCGACGGCGGCAGTGGCGAGCCATTCGTCAGTGTGGAGGCGCTGGAGATGCGCGGCCTTGGGGCTGATGAACAGGCTCAAGATTCAGACTCTCTTCCCTCTCCTGTAAACAGTAACAGCCCGTCGGCACCGGCGCAGGAACTGGTGCACTCTAATGAAGCCCAGAGTGATGGACGGGCTGAGATGCCCGCTTCCTTGGCTCAGCAGGAAGCTGTGCAGTTGCAAGCAGGAAGCTGCACTGCGGGTGGGGAGGGGTTGCGTGCTGCGGAGGAGTCATCAAGCGCTGGAACGTCAAAAGATAACTCCGGTGGGGCAGCAAGAAGTGGCAGTGGCAGCAGCACGGGACACACGTCTAAGCCTGCCGATTGCAGCAGCAGTGGAGGAAGTGGTAGCTATGAAATGGCCTTACCACTACCCACAGAGGTGGGGGGTGAGCTCAAAGGCAAGCAAGCTCGGCCTGTGCCTTTCAGCGGCGATGGGGTTGAGGCCGGCGATGTGCATAATCCTCCAGCCAAGAAGCGGAGAGGTGTAGTTGCTGACATCGTCCATACGGACAGTCAAAAGCCACAGTCATAAATGCTAAAAGCCACAGTATGTGGCAAGTTATACGTAGCAACTGAGTGCGGTTAACATGAGATGTTCATCTAAACTGGAAATTATTAATATCAAGGTGGTAAATTGGAGGAGTATGCTTTATGTATGTATGTACATTGTATTAAGTTGGTAATGAAAACCAGCAGAGAAGACGATTTTGACCCTAGGGCTTTGGAGGTACTGTTTATGTTGCTTCATGCTTCGAAGTGCATTTGCTGATAATCCGGTTAAAGCCCGTCCACATGTTCTAACTGTCTCAGGCTGTCCCAAATTCCGACAGAAAAACAAAACATTTGAACGCACCTCTAAAAGAATATGCATTATATTCAAGTTCCCTTTTAAAAAGATCGATGTTATGATGTCCGTGGATTTTTTCCCAGCAGTATCATATCACAGTCATATGAACAAAGCTATCGTGCTGCCGCCGTCACAATATTTCCCGTTTTCCAGCAGGAGTTTAGGCCTAACTTCGAATCACTGAGATTTCTAGGTCAATACGAAAGGTAACGAAGGTGATTGTATTGTTGTGCCTTTGCTACTGCTGCTGCTGCTGCTGCTGCTGCTGCTGCTGCTGCTGCCGCTAGATTTCTAGGTCAATACGAAAGGTAACGAAGGTGATTGTGTTGTTGTGCCTTTGCTACTGCTGCTGCTGCAGTATTTAGAAAATCGAGCTATCCCAGTATCATAATGGCACGAAATTTATTTCTGATTGGGATTCCTGCTGGGATTCTCATTAATTTACTTCGAAAATAGCTTGTAAATTTTCACAGATTAACATTTTAGGGCGTGGGGTTGTGACAACTTCTACTTAATTAAATTACGGTAAGTTATCCACTCATTGAAAAAAATATGGCTTTTCACATCTATACCTCATGGGAAAATATAATCATTGCGTAACAGATTTTGCAGTCCCGATCTCCCATTTATTGCGTGTGCGAAAGTCTTACTCGATATCATCCCACATTCTAAACCAGATGATATATTCTAACCAGGAAGGCACGGTAGAGATGATACTGTATCTGTTAGGCTTAAGGGCGCAGGGACTTGGTCATTTATACCTCTGTCTTACGACGCTTGGGATATTCCTGCTGAACACCGCCAGTCTCTTCAGCCAGAGCCATGGCTTCAACTGAAGTACCAGCGTTTCCAGTGATATCTATAGCTGCTGCTGCTCTGGCTTCCTTGCGCTTGTGAGTCAATAGTCTCGAATCATTAAGGTTGGTGATTCTAGCTCCCTCATCTCTACTCCGGAGCTTTCCCTTCCGATGCAACTGTTGGGGGGCAGCACCGTCATGCAAATTGACAGAGCCACTGCAGTCCGTACCCTTGCCACTGCCACTGCCACTATCACTGAACTGGTCAGAGGGTCTAGTGGTGTGCCCCAGACTGCTGCTCGCTTCAGACGCGGTATTGTCATTGGCAGTACAAGAACCCTTTACTGAGCCGCCGCCACTGCCGCCACCACTGCCGCCGCCACTGCCACCATCTTGGCTTGCATCCCTGGACCTGGGCTGCTGGGTCCCTATCCCCATCCTCGATCCGCTGACACCATTGGGTGAAGAGCACGTATGGTGAAGGTGTGGGTTTTGCTGCTCGAACAGAGTCTCCAACTCCACATCACCCTCCTCCGCCTGCAGACTCGTACCGTGGTTTTCTTGGAACTCCACCACACCCATTTTACCTCCCACCTGCATACTTGCTCCCTGTGCATTCTGGGCGCGGCGGGATGTATCGGAGGTGGAGTCGGAGGCGTTTCCGTCAGAGCCGGCTTCAACGGAACGACGTGAACTCCCATTTCCCCAAAAGCTGCCAATCGACAGCGCGCCTGTGCTACCACCCCCTACGGAATTATCTCCCACTCTTCCTCCGTCTCCTCCACTAGGCTCACTGATGCTGTCAGCATTGAACTGTCCGTCAAGGTTTTCATTGGACAAGTCAGTGCTGTCACCACCACCGCCCTCCTTGCTCATATTCATGGACTTGCTAGATATCGTCGACGCAATCGCAGCAGTGTCAGTCTGGCTCGGGAGTGAGCTGCTGGAGCCAGACTGGAGAAGGCGTCCTCCCGAAGGAACATGGTTTACCATGCTGATGACGCTCACGAGTCCGGCCCCGCAGGAGCTTGCGTCAGCCCCAGAGCCCAATGGGGCCTCCGCACTGTGCATAATCTGCAACGAGTTCCTGGCCAGATTACTGCTGGTTATTAGCAGCTCTGGATCGGTCTGTTGTCTCGGCCAGGGAAGACTGTCGCTCCGCTTCACTGCCGCCACTATGCCATTACGCCCTGTAGCAGCAGCAGCGGCAGTTTTCATCAGCGCTGAGCTTGAGCTGCTGCTACCGCTCACCTGCTGAATAGCCTCGGCCTCAGTAGCCTCAGCAACTGCAGTGGCGATAGCGAGCTGGGAAGGATGCAGCAATAATGGCGGTGAACTCCACGCAGCACCGGCAGCACTAGGCTTCTCTTCCAGTACCTCTGCTACACACAGAAACTGCACAGGCAGGCCTGCAGAGTACAGTGGGTACATCCGCAACCAGCTGTGCTGCCGGTGCCCAGCTTTGTCGCGCAGTGGGAGAGTAGTGGAGCAGGGTAAGCGGCTCTGAAAAAAACGGTCCATATGGTGATGGCGTATCCGTATGGTGATGATGGCGGATAGTGGTATGTAATCCGTATGGTGATGGCGTATCCGCATGGTGATGATGGCGGATAGTAGTATGTATCCGTATGGTGATGATGGCGGATAGTGGTATGTATCCGTATGGTGATGGCGGGTAGTGTTATGTATCCGTATGGTGATGGCGTATCCAGCCGATTTGTAGTGGATTGTAGCGATATGTAGCCATCGCGGACAGATGGGGATAGGCGAAAAGAACGATACACAAAACCAAAAGCAAAACGCAAAAAGCAAAATTAAAAGCAAGAACTAATACTGTTAAAGGTGTCAGCTTCTAGCCGTAAATATCGCTGTAGAATCAATTTAGTGCCATACGAGCGAAACATATGCACAATTTGAAAATTAGCATCTAGATATTCACATATTTTACTATAAACCAATTTTCGCACACCCAAGCAGATAGGTTCCCAGGGTTCTATGAGTGTATTGCCCTAACCTGTAAGAACTGGCGTAGCTGCATCATCACGGCATCATCTTGCTCGAGTGTGGTATCATCAAAGAGGGCGCCCAACTCACGCCCCACCAGGTCTGTAGGTCGGTACTGGAACAGATTGAACCAGGTCTACACATATTTGGGTGCAGACAGCAACAATCCCAATCCAATGTCACAGTACACACACAAACACAGGAATATCTTTTACCACACGGGTAATAGTAATATGGGGAGACAAGGGGTGGAATTAGATGAAAAACCGTACGTGTGGTCCTCGCAATGGAATCTATCTGCAAGCGAGCCAATCTACCTGGTTGACGGAGCGAATAATGTGCGGCGGGGCCACATCGATGATAATGCGGGCCTCTTGCACGTCTTCTTCCTTTGCAAGCATCGGGGTGTTGGGAACGACCTACAAGGCAGCCACACACACAAAATGTTATATATGAGAACAAAGGAATTTTAGCTGATAGAAAAGATGTTCTGGTTTGAAAAGTAACTTTAAAGCACTTACGAAGAATTCGGACTTTCCCGATGCTTGCCGCAGCTGCTGCATGAAACTCATGACGTCGAATGTCTGCTCCATATAAAGCAACTTATTGCTAACTGGAGAGAATGTGGCCTTTAGCATGCCACACTTTGACAGTTCGAATTGACAGCCGCGCTCTGTAGCATTCGTAGTAGACATGTGCCACTTGCCCATGAATGTGTCACCCGCCATGATACATTCATGCGGCCCACAGGCCATCTCCACGTCTACCTTACAACCGTACTCCACCGGAGGCAGGACAGATTGCAGCATCACATTAAGCTGGCCGAGTCCAGGATCACCGAGTCTATGCCTTTGACGATACGCTGAGCTCCATTTACCTACCACATGTCACAGCACAGCATCACCAATAGAAACCACAAAGGGCCAAAGCATTCAGAACAAGTATCGAAATCGAAGTGGTAGGTTTAGAGTTATAAGTAAAGGATAAATTGCCTAAAACAACATACATCTTACCTGCGAGGGCGGAAAAGACCTGTACGGAGTGATGGGCAGCACCATAGTGAAGTCCTCCTCCAATATCTCCGCCCACTTCTCACGATCCATTTCAGCTGCTGCGCGACAGTTGAACATTTTTTGAATTACTTGCTTCCGTATCACGACCTACCGTACAACATTCATAAAAATTGACTCAATTATCGTGATATATCATGATATCATCAGGCAATTAAGCCGTTAAAATATATTCAAATAACAATAAATATTAATTTTGTATCATACCTGTTTCGCTAGATTCCCGAGGCTTGCTCGTCGTTGGTTATCTGTTTGGTCCATATCATTACTTATTATTCTTATCTGCTCCCGTAAAGATTCTATGTAGTTCTTCTTGCGAATGCGCGTATTCCTTGCGTGCTCTCGACTCTTGGCCTTGGCGTCGACTACCGGTGCTTCAAGGTTCAGCGGCGCAGCTGCAGATTGTACTCTACTACCGCCACCGCTACAACTACGACCACCGCCACCACCACCACCACCACCACCACCCCCACCCCCACCATCATCATTATCATCATCAACATCATCATTCTCATCATCGTCATCACAGCCGCCAACTTCATCCCCTTCATCCCTTTGACGGTCACATCGAATATGATTATTGTTGCTTCTCTGTGTTTGCCCAAGGCTGCTGGTTCTGCTTGGAACGATCTGGTGGCCTTGGTTCGAATCTGAAAGAGTTTTATCGGAATTCATTTTAACTTGGGCTTGAGCTCTTCTGGTTGTCGAACTTTGCACTTTCAATAATCACAGCATCCTTGGAGCGAATTATATTTGGAATATTAAACTTGTTAATTGTTCTTTTTGTAACCCTGTTGTTTTGATAGTGAATCGTGCTGCTCAATAAGATTCACCCTCTAAATTTACAAAAAGCTGTGCGAAAGATTGGAAAAGTTTAAAGTTTTCACTCCTTGTCAAACACTCCATCTGCGTGCCACTGATCATGTTGAACTTCATTTTGCTCGGAAAATGACGCACTTCAATAAGAAAAATATCAGTTGGCCTGCCTATATATTAATATCGCAAAATATTGGAGTAATATTTCTGGCATGCGAAATTAGGAGTACAATTTGTTGAACACACAGAATCCCAGAATCCCAGTAGTCGTACGGGCCCAGAATTCGTACGAATGTACTACCCGGTAGGGGCCCTGAATCATGTCGTAGGTAAAGGCTTCCTGTTGGCTAGTTTATTTGTTGCAGGGGGAGAGTGCACACGTGTCTTCCATGTTCAACTTATTTTAAAAGTATTGTAGTAGTAGTGACTGATTCGGAGGTTTCGAGTCGACACTGTCAGTGGTGAAATTCCACCAATGCCATGTCACAGTATTGGCCAAAGCACAACCCTAATGTTGCATTAAGTTTGTGCAGCATGAGACTTTACCGCTACTTTATTCAAGTTAGAAATGGGGCGTGCAGGTCGGGTCTGAAGAGCAAAGGTCCCTCCGAATAGGGCGTGAAGGTCAGGTGGCCCCATTTCCAGATTTCCAATCTAACTTAATTCACACCTTCGCGCTTCTGCCCTTCCTCTATACGCTCACCCACCACATGGTGAAACCGAGG
>CAXIWF010001258.1:0-34720 GCA_964036045.1 Eutreptiella sp. 'Long Island Sound 2002' | reverse complement strand
ACCACAGCCGGTCGAATGGCCGGGCTGAGGTGGCTGGGCGGCAGATGTTCAAGAAGTTCCGCCAGCTGCACATCGACGAACCGGGCCGGAATTGGTATAATTCGCTGTGGAGAGTACTCCAGGCATATCACGACCTTCTGGGACCCACTGGACTGTCGCCCCATCGCATCCTGTTCCTACGGGATCGAGTGTCACGCACTCTCCCGTGGATGAACCATGGCAAAGTGGCCCGGGATGCGAATGCCATGATGGCTGAGGCGGACGACACGGCAGCCAAGGTGTGCAAGGCACTTCAGGACGAGCATGACAAGAGGGCCAAGTACTTCAAGCAGGGAAAGGTCCAGAAGTATGCTCTCCAAGACACCGTGTGGGTGGAGCGGCACCACAAGGATGTCCTGTCCAGGCATCGGCAGGCATCTTGGTATGTGCCGGGGGTAATCGTGCGGAAGGTCGGGCAGGACGTGCATGCGGTTCGTGTGGGGGATAACAAGATCCTGGACCGCGACCATACCCAGCTTCGTCCTCGAGCACCAGACCCCAGCGGACGTCCCGTCACCTTCGAGTTCACGGCCGGAGATGTGGACTCGGACGACGAGGGTGAGGACGACGACTTTACCGCTGAGAAGATCCTGGCGGACAAGCCGGACCCGGGGACGCCTGGGGGTAGGCTTTATAAAGTCCGTTGGAAAGGATTCGCCGCATCCAGGGACTCGTGGGAACCTCCGAGCAGTTTTATGCCGAGGTACACCACGGTCTGGATGGACTACCTAAAGAAAAAGAATATTTCTTTGGATGTCAAGGACGTGTTGGTCCATTTGGTTGCTGCTGTAGCACCGTAATGGATCCCCCCTTGGCATTTTGTTTGTTTCTGTGAATGGGGAGACAAGTGAGGGCGTTCATCCGGGGATTTTTCGGCCTTGATCGGCCATATACCCCCTTCACTCGATCTCCACATATATATTGCATTGTGGTATACTTATTTAGGTCGACCGACGACGTTTTTCTATCTTTGATCCCCTTGGTCCATGTTGTAGATCAAGAGGAGACCGAATATGGCGTAGGGCGCTGAGTATCAGTGTCCTCACCCCTCCCTTGGGGCATGGGGGACGCCTACGACGTGTGTGGGGTCTCCATGTGTCCTTGGGACATGGAGGGGGGGTTGGAGCCCGTTGGGGTCCTCCCGTCCTCTCTTCATTGGTTTCCGAGCGGATACAACGCTCTGAGAAGGGGGGTGAAGCCGGTTCGGACCCCCGTGGCCATCTTGGGGTCACTTGGGGTGTGTATCTATGTGCCGGCAAGCCGCCATTGGCTGATATCATACTCTCCCATCCACCTGACCTAACCCGATGTGATGGTGTGATAGGTTGGGCCATTCCGGCTATGAGCGGCCATAGTCAGTACCGAGGCACCGCCAGCGGAGATTTATATATCGGAATATCAGGAATCAACAGGGTTTTATTATCATAATGATTCCGTAATTTTTCAGCCTTTCGTTCTGATAGTCAATGTATCGGCGACTGTCAGTTGGCTCGCGATTTTGCGTTAACCGATTGGTTAACTGTTATTTCCAGATATTTTGGCGGATATTCCGTTGAAGGGTCAGATTTCATCAGCAAGAGGTTCGTTGCATCCGCAATTCTCCAAATAAGCACTCGAAATTTTAATCAGAATTTTTCGCGATGTCGAAATCGGATTTTCGACTTCGACATCGCCGCACTTGATTTGGACTTCTTCGATTGGTCATACTCTTTTCCCTATGCCCGAATCAGGTTTCCCTTATACTTGCCACCCATTTGACTTGGAGATATAAGGGAAACAAAAGCGAATCGTGGGACCACTTTGAAGAGCCATATCTACGAGCGAGTGTGAGGAAAGAGAATAATGAAGGTTGGGTTGGAACTGCCTTGGTCTCAACTTAATTTAGGAAGCATCAAACGCCTTTGGTGTGTACACATGCCCGACATAGCAAGAGATAATGGTCAAGAGGGTATAAAGTGATATATAACTCTTGGACCGTGCAACCGAATATTTTAATGCGACTTTCGAGTGTGCCGCATGAGTGTTGGGGTTGCATAGCAACTTTCCTTGGGTTCCTACGTATTTTTATCGTGAAGTTATGTCAATGGAGGGACATGGCATATCATGGTGGGAGCCATATTTTGAGGGTATGTGTTGTATGCATGGTATATGTTTGATATGCACACGCCCATGTTATATATCTTCGTGTGGCCGAAGTGATGGGGAGCCATACGTGACAAGGGCTTTGCCCATGTCCCAATTGTGGAATTCAAAGCGCTAGACCAAGTCTACCGCGTATGTATTGCTCATGGTATGTTTGACAAAGAGATCCATGGGTGCACTCCCATTTTCATGGGGCATGTAGATATAGGTGGCGAAGGTATCTCCATGCGCCCGATTGGGGATCCAAGTGGGGGAATTGTTCGTGAATGGTTCCAATAATTTGTGTATTGAACCATGAGCGGATATCATGGGTGAGCATAGAGATATACTATCATGACAACTTTGTATTTGGTCATATTTTCATGTTTTTGACCTCAATTTTTGCTCATTTTTGCGTTTTGTGTACTTACCTGGTCAGCAAACAGCAAGAAGCCTATGGAGAGTCGAACCATGGTATGTTGTTCATATGTTGGCATATGCTTTGGAGTTGAACACCACCATATGCCGGATCGCGTACTCCATTTGGCTTGGCGCACGAAGGATTACAAGAATTGGTCTCAAGATCATGGGCTGACTTGGGCAGTGCGTGGCGCCCATATCCGAAGGAGTTTCGAGGGTAAAGTGGGGATGTACATGGGCATTGGCCTTTGGTCTCTATCCTCCATGAATATTAGACTTCGATTCCATGCATGCTTTGAGCCTTCGGATAAGTAGTAACTTCAATTTTGAGCACATATTTGATATATGGCCAATATGGTGTGAATTGGCAGTTTTTTGACATGTTATGAGTTCAAACTCATAGGTCATTTCTCTAAGCCCATTCGATTCCAAGTCCAACCAAGTATATGTCAGGGTAGGGCATGGTCCTGAGTGCCACTCTAGGCCATGACACGCCACCTCCCCTATTGGGCTAGGATTTAGAGGCTTGGGAGTGAACACATTTTTGGGGTTTATGTAGTGACTTTTGGTGCATGGCATTTAACCATCTTATTGGACTGGGTTCAGGGCATCATGTTGGTGAGTCAAGGGAAGGTCTTGAGTCCAGGGAATGAGGGGTCTATGGCTGTGATTGTGTAAGTTTCCATCTTTCCCCAACTTTGCTTTATTTGTGTTCATATGCCAATTTCAGGGCTTCACTCTTTGGTGCAATTCTTGTACATGCCCGCCACCGTGGGAATACCGGTGTGCTGAACGGAAGCCCGCAGCCTGATTTGGATTGTGAATTGGGTTATTGCTGTATTTGTTGGATCTGGTTGTTATTCAGGGTTGAAGGAGGATTTTATTTTCTATATTTTTGGATTTGCAACCTTGGATTTTGAGCAATGCAATCGTTGATCAGGAGCAAATCGGCAGGGGTTACAGGCGGAAGGGGCACAGCGGGGGCCGGTCCTGGTAGGGACCTTCTTTAGGACGCCAAGATGGTCGAGAAAGTAGGCGTTGCTACAATTGTGGTGAACAAAGCCACTTGGCCCGTGACTGTCCAAAGAATCGACGGCCATCCCGAGGACGAGAGCGTCGGGAATCAAGGTTGAACACGCCGAGACGAGATCAAAGTCGAGATAGCAAGGGACGGTTTCCATCCCGCTCCAAAAGCAGAGAAAGGCCCACAACAGCCTAGAAGACATTTCCGAAGACCTGGTGGTGGACGTCCTCGAGAAGAGCTGAACACCACCACCAGCACCAATAAACCCAAAAAGAATTCGACACTTGGATTTGTCAACGTTGAAGGAACCGAACTTGAGCATGCGTCTCTGATCACGGTTGGAGGGCGCATTTGCGCATGTCTTGAAGATTCCTTTGACTCCAGCGTAGAATTATTTGTCGACTGTGGAGCGACCAGCGACTTCATGTCAATGCAGACTGCAAAGAGGGCGCGACTTCCCCTCTATAAACTGAGAAACCCTGGACACGTCTTGACAGCCGGAGGTGTCCAAGTGGAAGTACGGTACCACACGAGAGCCTATGTTCGAGTTGGAGAACTTGTATTTCGTCATCACTTCAAGGTCTCGGAAATTCTGCCGGATGTGGTACTTGGACTACCATGGCTTCGAAGCTACAATCCAACTGTCAACTGGAAGGAACGGTACGCAGACATCCAACATGGTTCGAATTTGTACCGGTTGTCTTTTGGCGAATCAAGGCATTCCACCCAGCTACAGTTTCAAGCAGCTTCAAAGCTGGACCTTCTTCCGATACTTTCATCCAGTTCCTCGAAAGCGAGTCCGGTTGGAAATCCCACCCCACATGCCAAGGAACACCCCGACCTACATCCGTCGACACACGTCCAGCACGGTGCTGACATGTACGATGAGTCTGAAACGGAAGATGGTATCACCGATGAGGAGTGCAGGCATATGGAGATTGAGTACATTTCGTTGCCGAAACTCAAGAGAGAGATCCGTCGAGCTGATCTCACAGGGGATCAAGTATTTCTGTGCTGCATGCCTCGACCCGCAGTGCCGGTCGATCAAATGGACAAGATGCAAGCCAGCAATGACAATGACGGGCTTGACCCCGTTCGACGCAAACTGCCGATGCGATTACACAAGTGGGTGGACGTCTACGACCGGGGGAAAGCGGAGTATGGAGACCTACCCCCGTATCGACCTGGTAGAGATCATCGAATACGCCTCGATTAGGAAGACAATTACCGTGGGTACACCCTTACAATATGGACCCGAGCCAACTAGATGAACGTCGACGACAATTGGACAAGTTGCATCTATCTGGTCGGATCAGACAATCCTCGAGTCCATACGGAGCGGCTTGCCTACTGGTGAAGAAAGCGAATGGTAAATGGCGTATGTGCGTCGACTGGCGAGCGTTGAATACGCGAACTGTTCGAGATTGGTATCCCTTACCATCGATCCAATCCATCTTGAGTACACTGGGGAGTTCCACCGTATTTTCCAAAATCCACCTTGTTAGTGGGTTCCAACAGATCCGAATCAGCGACGAAGATATCGAAAAAATCGCCTTCAACACGCAATTCGGCGCCTTCGAGTGGGTTGTTACGCCCTTTGTCCTCTGTAATGCGCCATCGACGATCCAACGCGTCGTGAATGATGTCCTTCGAGACCACTTGGGGATCTTTGTATGGGTGTACATGGACGACATCCTCGTCCTCTCAAAGGATGCGGATGAACACCAACGACGTCTCGATTTGGTACATGAACTACTCCGTCAACACCAGCTCTTTTCCTGCATCGATAAATCCACGTTCTTCCAGAGTCGAGTACCCTTCTGTGGATACATCATCGACAAAGATGGAGAAAACATGGACCCCGAAAACATCAAGGTCATTCGAGGTTGGCCTTCGCCAACTACGGTTCATGAAGTTCGACAATTCATTGGATTGTGTCGATTCTACCAGCAGTTTGTCGAAGGGTTCCAAGCTGTCGCAGTCCCTCTGACCGCGATGTTTAAGGCAGACTTCGAGTGGGAATGGACAGCCGTACATCAAGCTTTCTTCGACAAGCTGAAGCAGGCGATGATCAATGCGACACATCTCAGTGCTATCGACCCCCGACAGCCGTATCACCTGTACACGGACGCTTCCAAAGAGTGCGTGGGTGCTACGCTAGCGCAACGACGTGCGCATGAAAAGTACAAGGGACATCTTCGACCTATTGCCTTCATGTCGCGGAAAATGCAACCTCCCGAAACTCGATACCCGATTCGGGAACAGGAGCTGTTGGCCATCGTATTAGCCTTGAAACAGTCGTTTCACCTACTTCGAGGACCGCAGCAGGTGTACGTGCACACTGACCACGAAAGTCTTCGATATCTCAAGACATGTCCTCGACCGCTGCCACCATGACAAGCACGATGGTCCCAATTCCTCGAAGAATACAACCTGACGTTATGGTATGAACCGGGCCTCGAGAATCCCGCGGCGGACGCCTGCTCCCGCCTGACTTCGCAACAGTTGATGGACATCGAGAATGCCACACGTACACGGGCTTTCGTAATTCCCCTGGTCGAGAATTGGGCTTCACCGGAAGGAGAACCTGTCGATGAGTTCTTAAATGTACTCGAAGACTCATTCTCACACAACGAGGGGTGTCCACAGCCGTACAACCACCTGTACGTCTCGCTTCGAAGCTGACGCTCCCTGGGGAAGGAACCTGATGCTGACGAACATGCGGAACCAGCCCTCCAATTCGACACTGAGCCCGCCGTCGAGCCAGAGGACCTGGAGCCGCTACCATCAGACGCGACAACTGTCGAGCCGGAGGACCTGGAGCCAGTACCATCCGACGAGATCCTGGCTGAGGATTCACATCAGCCAGACATGTATCTCGATGATGCTGGCAACGAGCCGGACAGGCCTGACAACACCGACGACCTTGCCGATGTAAGCATGGACCGCCCTCTTCGAGTCACTTTTGCCAAAGAACTTCGATATGCTTCGACCATGGCGGAACTAATTCGCTGTCGACGTCATCGTGACGGCACGTTACAACCAGTTCCCATGCCTAAAGATGGGCCGAACACGCCGTACCTGTTGCGTCCTAAAGGTACAAACCACCCAGTACATCGACACTATCAGTGCAAGGACTTGACTTCGACAGCTGTGTGGGCAGCAGCCTATCAAGAAGACCCACGTACGAAGCACATCTACAAAGTCGCGGTTTGAAGCCCTGCGGCACGACACCAACTCCGCGATGCCAAGTTGTCCTTCGCTGATGCCAAATTCTTCCATTTGTCGACGATGCACAAACGTGTGCTTGTCCCTGGACGCTCGTGACCTCGATTGTGGCTATGTATCACAAGTCGGAGTTCTATGGCCATTCGGGTGTACTTCAAACCATGGCACTGATCAAGCGCGACTATGTTTATTCGCACCTCCGACATTACGTGGAGCGATACATCCTAAGTTGTGATGTGTGTCAAGCGGCGGAATCAAGGCGAGTCGACACCGCCAGAGTGCCCAGACCATTACCGGTGCCCGACACCAAATGGCACAGTGTGTCCATCGATTGGGTTTCAGGATTGCCGCCAACCACAAGGAGCCATGACGCCATCTTGACTGTGGTCGACGGATTCTCCGAGCGTGGAATGTTCATCCCTTGTCGCAAGGATATGACAGCCGACGACCTTATCTATGTGTTCCTGCGTGAAGTGGTTCGACTGAAAGAATGCCCTCAACAAATTGTTTCCGATCGAGACAAGCTGTTCGAGTCCCAAGCGTGGAAGGAGTTGGCTCAGCGTTTCAAGATCGAGATGCACCAAACGGTAGCCAACCGTCCTCGAGGCAATGGCCTGGCGGAACACAGCAACCAGTCGATCCTTCAGCGCCTGCGTACACACGGCATCTTTGGTAACAACGAATGGGCTGTCGACCTACTGTTCGCCGAGATTCAGTTTAACAACCTGACATCCAATAGCCTTCGGCTATCCCCGTTCGAGATAGATGAAGGACAAACACCCCATTTTCCATTGGATTTTCCCCGAATGACTTCTCATGCACATGACCCATCGGCCGTGAATGATTACATGCAACGAGCGGAACGTCCCTTCGATTCTGTGCCTGCAATGCTTGCCGAGGAACATCGACGCTAGATGCATGTGGTCCTGCAAATGGCCCGACACGGTCGAGTGCCTGAAGTGGGTGAACGATGGTGGCTGTTTGTACCGGAATATCGACATGAAGGGAAACTCGATGCTGTCTGGTGCGGCCCTTACAAAGTTCTCGAGGTACTGAACAAGGGCGAGAATGTTAAACTTGACATCCCTGCCCCCTTTGATGGGTTGCGAGTTTTCAATCGAGACAGCATAAAGCCCTACATCCATCGAGAGGGACAGCCAGTGTGGGAGTTCCCGATGTTCAAAACCGGAGCATCTCCTCGACTTGTCAAGATACTGGCCGCACGTTCCTGTACCGTTGTGAATGGGATGACGACACATGGTTTTGGGAGTCGAGTAAAGCTCTAGAGGAGGATCCTGTGTACCTTGAGTTTCTTCGACTCCACCCTGAGTAACATCACCTCTTTGCAGCGTGAAGTCCTCGAAGACTCATGCGTGGATCCAGATCAATTGCTGGAGCCCCTCAGACGGATACGACCTGTAGCTCCTCCCCTCGAACATCCCTGGAACTACCGGAGATACGTTCGATCCACAGCTTCGAACAAGCCGGGCCTGTGCAACATGAACTAACGAGAGACATCATGTAGTAGGAAGAAACCAGAACGCGCCCGGGAGGCCGGCCCGCCCGACCCGGCCAGGACGGACGAGCACACGCACACACGCACGGGACCCGGGCGTGGCATCCTCCGACCGGCAAGGGGAGGTGTCGGCGTCCACACGAAACAGCCCCGGTGCACCGGCCGAGTCCCCCGTCGAACGACGGACGGTACGGGAAACCGGACGCGTCAGTGACCGGGTCCACACACGCCAAGCACCGCAGCACATGCAGCCAAAGACCGACGCCGGAGGGACCCGCCAGGGACAACCCCATCGCGGGGCCCCGAACGGGTACGACGCGTAGCGCGCCTAGCGTCCCTGCCTCGGCGGGGGCCAGCGGCAGGCACAATGAGCCCGGTTCTCGGCCGGACTGCGCGTGCCCCGCGCAGCCACCCAGTAAAGCCGGGGGCGCAAGCCCCTGGGGTGGGGAAAGGTACCACGGCATCGGGAAAGCCGACCGGAGCACTGAGAGCAACCCGACCAGACGAGGCGCGGCGCACCACGCGGGGCCACGAGGCACGCCAGAGAGGCACGCCGCCCGCCAAAACCAAGGCACACGGACAGGTGCCAAGCAGCAACAGCCGCCAGGTGCCGCAAACGCTGAGAGCGCGCACAACACGCACCAAATAACGCCACAGGAACAGGTGCCAAGCAACACCAGCCGCCATCCGGATGGACGAGTGCGCGCCCGGAGGGTATGCAGCCCCTGCTGGCAAAGAACAGCCGCCGTCCGGATGGATGAGTGCGCGCCCGGAGGGTACCCGGCCCCTACCGGCTACGAACAGCCGCCGTCCGGATGGACGAGTGAGCGCCCCGCAGCGACGCCTCGCACACGCAACACCGCACGCGCAGCCCACAGCACAGCACACCGAGCGAGCACACCGGTGAACAAGAGCCAAGCGGCCCAGGACACCATACACGCAACGCAACCCACCAAGCGGGCACACCGGTGAACAGGAGCCAAGGGGCCCAGGACACCGCACGCGCAACACAACCCACCGAGCGGCCGCACCGGTGAACAGGAGCCAAGTGGCCCAGGTCACCGCGCACGCAAAGCAACAAACCGAGCGGGCACACCGGTGAACAGGAGCCAAGTGGTCCAGGACACCGCACACGCAAAACAACCCACCCAGCGGGCACACCGGTGAACAGGAGCCAGGTGCCCCAGGACACCGCACATGCAAAACAACACACCAAGCGGGCACATCGGTGAACAGGAGCCAAGTGGCCGAGGACACCGCACACGCAAAACAACACACCGAGCGGGCGCACTGGTGAAAAGGAGCCAAGTGGCCCAGGACACCGCACGAGCAAAGGATAGGACGGAGCAGGCGCACCGGTGAACATGAGCCAAGTGGCCCAGGACCCCGCACACGCAACACAACACACGGAGCGGGCACACCGGTGAACAGGAGCCACGAGGCCCAGGACACCGCACACGCAACGCAACCCACCAAGCGGGCACACCGGTGAACAGGAGCCAAGTGGCCGAGGACACCGCACACGCAAAACAACACACCGAGCGGGCGCACAGGTGAAAAGGAGCCAAGTGGCCCAGGACACCGCACGAGCAAAGCATAGGACGGAGCAGGCGCACCGGTGAACATGAGCCAAGTGGCCCAGGAGCCCGCACACGCAACACAACACACGGAGCAGGCACACCGGTGAACAGGAGCCACGAGGCCCAGGACACCGCACACGCAACGCAACCCACCAAGCGGGCACACCGGTGAACAGGAGCCAAGTCGCCCAGGACACCGCACACGCGAAGCAACACACCGAGCAGGCGCATAGGTGAACAGGAGTCAAGTGGCCCAGGACACCGCACACGCAACACAACGCACCGAGCGGGCACACCGGTGAACTGAAAGTGCTGCCCTGGGTCGTTGATGGTGCCGGAGGGCTTAGGGCCGGCAAGACCAGTGGGGCAGGCACGCGAGGAGTCGACCTGAACGCTGCTGTTGGGGGCAGAACCGGATGCACGGACACCAACGGAGGCGAGAGCAGCAACAACGGAAGCAAGATCCATGCTGATTGTTATCCGGCAAAAAATCCCAGTCTATGAAGAAAATTGATGCGGATTATCCTAAGTACATCTGAGTGTCCATATCTGTCTGAAAAGATGTATATATAAATCCGATTGTGAAAAAATATTTGGCTGATTTGGCTTCGGGCGCGCATCAGCGGCAATTGGCGATTCCAGGTAAATGATCGGAACGCGACGCATTTACGATGAATGGACCGCGGAATCAGATCCGGCACATCAGAAATATATAGGTCTGATCCTGAGACTGAGCTGCGGGGCGGCGATTCCGCCGAAGCAGAGAAAATGACCAAAATGTAGCCAATCTGGGGCAGATCTGTGAAAATCTGAGCAGATGGGGGTTAGCCGCACTTACACTCCCCCTCCAAAAACACACTGGGGTGTGTCGCTACGTCAACGAAGAACGTAGTGCGGGTAAGTCCCAGAAAAAAATAGAAATGTAGCCTCGATGGGGCGAAATCTGCTTGATCTGACCTGATTTGGGCTGAATTAGCACTGAATCAGGATGGATGAACCTGAAATGAGACAGAATGAGGAGTGACGAACAGTCCTCCGTGCAGTAAATCATTAGGTTAAGGGCTAAAAAGCATGCAAACGTATCGAGAATCGATACCAAACCATGCCCTGGTTGAGAATGAGGTAGATTATTGATGGATTGAGTGGGGGAATCAAGAAATGGAGTGACATCTCGGCGCTCTGGCACAGTTTAGCTGTCGCGGGCACGCTACAGTGTCCTCCACGTACTCTACATCGTGTTACTCCCGCTTTTCTCGTTCTGAAAAGTGCAGCATGTGCTTCAGATTTGGCGCATCTGGTGGATGATCACAAGATTCAGCAAGATTGAGAATCAATTTGAGCAGAGATGAGGGAGATTAAACAATCACAGAGAGGGAAAACGAATACAAATGTAGTCTGCAGGCCCTAAGTGTACAGAAAAACATCAGCGTCAACGAGGTTAGGCAAGGCCGTAAACAGATCTTCGAGGAATGAGAGGAGATGACAAGGAAATCAACCTAAACTGTCCTAAAATGAGGAAATTCCCTAAGATGAAGGTGAAATGAAGCGGAATGTCTAGAACTAAAACTACTAACACTTTCGTTTAGACTAGAGTTAATATATATTGTCGTTTATTCAGCTCAATTGTGCTTTCCGGCACGTTGGTTCGCGAGCATCCAACAGATTCCATGAAAATGTGGATCATGTGATGATGCATCATGATGGGACATGATAGCCCTGGATCCTTGGCATGTAACGCGCCGAAGGTTCGCTGAAGGCGCTTTACTGACAGTATATAACTGAGAGACACCGCATAGTCCTTTATTTACAGTGGCGGCGGTGTCCATCGACTTGGACAAGGCCAATCTTTCGATTGAGTCCCACAAGACACTTGGATTCACCATTTTCGACAGTTTCAGGTCGGATTGAGCTCACATTGGCGTGTGCCAAAAATACAACGAAGCTTACGGACTTCAGAGGTTGCTGTTAGAAGTCCCTAGAGCTCCTATCTGAAGGTTGTCTGAACAATTGACGTCTGAGTTTCGTGCAACAATGGCAGAATGATGGACAAACCTGAGGAATTCAAGGTAAATTCAAGGAATCTGGATCTGAATCTGGACTTTGGCTTCAGCATCACGGCAAATGAAGGTAAGATCTGAGTTCCTGGCGGCGCATCTAGTGCAGCCAGTACTACAGGGGGTGCCTGTAGGGGTGAATGTCGCTGGCCAGCGTTTTTACTATGTACATTTGCTTCCATCTGCACGAGTAGCCAAATTCCAAAGATGCACAGACCAACAGAGACAAGATTACCCCGAATCTGCCTGAATTAAGCCTGAGTTTGGTTTTTTCTGAACACGGCAGCACACTCCGTGGCTTTCGGCAGCGTATCTACGCCTTGTCTGCCGAACGGAGACCAAAGAAAAGTTGATTGACGTCAAATTATCAAACATTCGCAGTTCTCCACATCATGATGTAATCAGGAAGAATGAACAGTGGATTGAGCAGAATGTGGTTTTTTCAAGTCGTCAGAACACTCACATTGGAATAAGTGGTCGACGGGGCGAGGCTGGAGCTTTTGTAGGAGTTGGACATGCAAGGGTTTCGAACCTACACCCTTGAGCCCTAGCGACGAGTGCCATGACGCCCTGGACTAGACGACTGTTACCCAGATTATGGCGTCGGCGACTCAAGTCACGACGGATCTCCCTCAATTCGGCCAAGCACGAATACATGTGACCACCAACCTGTCTGGTGGGGCCCTCGTACGGCTTGGGCGCTGTAGATCAGCGGCCGAACTCGAAGCTTGGTCCTCATTTGGTTCCTGGGCTGGCCTGACCGCAGGAGGGGGGATCGACGGATCAGCCCTGGAATGTGGCTGCTGAGGGCCGTAAAAGGCTGGATCTCGATTCACCACAGGTCTTTTTCCGTCGCTCTCCACCTGTCTGTCTGGTTTCGACAGACAGTCTGTCAGGAGTACGCCAATTTCGGGGTGCTTCTTGAGGAAGTCGATGAACCCCTTGGTGTACCCATGGACAAAAGAATGGGCTGGTTCCCAGTTGTTGTGACTGGAATCAAAGCCCCTCCACTCACGTAGAAATTCCCATTCGCCCTTTTCGTCACGTCTTGCTTCTAAAATCCTCTTGAGTTCGTACTTCCCCCCTTCGATGACCCGATCGGACAAAATTTTCGAAGTCCAAAAAAGGGGTTTAACCCGATCCTTGGGGGAGGGGATCTCTCTCTTGAGGCGATCGCCCGAAACTTCAATTTCCCTGCTGACATCCACACGAATCCTCCACCTGTTCTCACCTAGACGCGCTGTGACAGCGAATGGCCCCTCCCACAAGGGAAGAAGCTTATCATCTCCGCCCAGGGTGGTTTCGGATTTTCGAAGCCAAACTCGATCATCGACTTCAAAATTGTGGGGGTTTTTTCGGCCTTGATTCTGGACCCAAAGCCAGTCAGCTTGATGCTTATCGATTAATTTCGAGACAGTTTTTTCTGCTCGTTGGATTTCATCCAAAAACAACGAAGCATCTTTACAAGGGCGAGGATTATTCAACGGCATGTTCCACCAACACTTCTTTCGTCCAAAGACAATTTCATTTGGAGAAAGGCCATGATACAAAGGCGTGTTGTGGTAACGGCGAAGCATGGCGAAAATAATCTCAAGCCAATGGAAGTCCTTCTCACTGGCGAGTTCCTTACGGAGCATATTTATAAGTGAGCGGCCGGCTCTTTCGCCTGGCAGCGCTCGATGTGAGTGGATCTCGCATCTGAGGTGGTGGATTCCAAGGCGAGCACATAATTCTCTCCACCATTTGGGGGTGTACTCTTTGCCTGAGTCCGTAACCACCTCGGATGGGACGTCCCAACCTCCCATCCAGGTCTGCGCGCACCATTTGGCGGCAGCCTTGCCAGTCATTGACTCGATGTTGCAAGGCAACACCTGAATGTAGCCAGAATGACGGCATTGTATAAGGAGCACTCCATTGACCTTTTTGTTGGTCCAATGGCACTCTTCGTCGTCGAGTTCACCAAGATAGAAAAAATCACTGGTGACTCTGTTAAAGAGGCGCTCCGGAATAGGATGTGGCCTCAGATGGCCGTGCTTCTTCGCGCTGGGTGGCGTCGCGACAGCACATTGGGCACATCCAGCGGCTACTTTCATACAATGAGTATATAGCCTTAAGCCAAACAACCTATGTTTAATCATCGACCATAATTTACGGCCATGTGCGTGGGGGGACTCCCATTTGTGCCACCAGTTTAACACTCGGGGGGCCAGGGCGTCTGGTACGCACAATTTACTCTCCATCCACAGCTTCCCCCCATCCAACGAATATTCCGCAAAAATTCCATCCTTGTGAGCATCTTTGGATTTGAGATTCTCAAAGACCTCTTTAAACATGGAATCATGCAGATAATCGGACGTCCAGTCACGGATGATCAGGGAATCTTTCGGCAGGGGTGGAGTTTTGGCCGGATCTCGACGCTTAATGCCCTGAATCAACCGAAATCCACTTACACGTCGGGTATAATCAAACCGTTTCACACTCCCTGAGGAGGGATCGGTGACTTTCTCCACGACTTTCAGTGATTTGGTTATGATTTCATGAGCATGCGCCGGATCTGAGAAGGCCGTGATGTCATGGCACGGTAATGCATGCTGTTTAACAGCGCATTGCATGCATTCACGTGGGATGAGCTTTTTTTCTTCTTGATCCCACTCGATCACGACGTGGCGGTCCTGCTCCGTACCATGGATGTTGGTACTTTGCAGCCCCTCTGAAGCGGGGTAAGCCCATCGGCTCAGAGCATCCGCTACCGTGTTGTGTTTTCCAGGCAAATACGACACATGGAGGTCAAACAAACTGAGAAATTCGTGCCATCTGGCCCGTCGACCAGCTGGGCTCGCGACAGTATCAATGTGTTCGGTGGCCCAATACTCCAGAGATCGATGATCCGTCAGGACCTCGACTGGATTGGTGCCAACCCACGATTGGTACTTTTTTAGAGCGCAGATTATGGCATATGTTTCTTGCTCACGCGGTGACCATTGCATCTGGCGTGGAGCTAGCTTCCGCGACCAAAATGCAAGAGGGTAATGATCACCTGTGGCTTCATCAACCTGTTCAAGGACAGCTCCGATCGCGTACCTAGAAGCGTCGGTTCTTATGTAGAAGGGTCGGTCGAATTTCGGCACATGCAACGTGGCGACTTCGCAGAGGGCCGCCTTCAAGTGATGGAAGGCCTCCTCGCACTCGTCAGTCCACTTGACACGAACCTTTGAACCTGCCTTGCCCGCATCTCTCCCTACCTTCAATAATTCAGTGAGGGGGGCAGCAAATTTGGCATAATTCGGCACAAAAGTGTGGTAAAAATTGCAACAACCCAGGAATCCTCTCAATTCTGTGATCGTCTCAGGGCGCTTCCACTTCTGAATAGCGACGAGCTTCCCTGGACTGGGTCGTCGGGTGCCATTCTCAAGGAGAGAACCACAAAATTCGACTGATTTTAAAAAAAGTTTTCCCTTCTTTGGCCCACAAATCAGCTGATTGGCATCAAGAATGTCCAAAACCTGGTTCAGCTGCTTTTCATGCAGGGCCACCAGCTGGGCTTCGGTCAGTCTCTCCCCCTCTGTCGCGATGATTATGTCATCTATGTACACACTCACGAAGGCACGAAGCTCAGGATGAGCTGTAAAAAGCACATCCTCCATCATTCTTTGAAAAAACGAAGGGGCGTTCTTCAGGCCCATGGGCATGACCGTCCACTGGACTGGGCCACATGGCGTGCACATACAGGTGAGAGGTCGGCTGTCCTTCCTCAACGGCATTTGGTGAAAGCCGTGACGGAGATCCAGCACAGAAAACAAACGACCTCTTGCCCTCTTGGCGATTTCCTCCTCAATGAGGGGCAGGGGGTGCGAATCCGCCTTGGTTTCGGCGTTGAGGTTGCGAAAATCAACAACCATTCGCCAACCATCAATAGTGTTCTGGTCTGCAGGCGGCGGCTTTGGGACTGTGAAGGGTGCACAGCACCATTCGTTGGTCATACAACCCTCAAGCCACCCAAATTCCCTGAGATTTCTCTCGATTATTTTTCTGAGTATCTCATGTTTGTGTCCATGGTTCTCATAAGGACGCTGTTTCTTCGCCTTGTAACCTTCACGAAGCTCGATGAAAGCTTCACCGAACTGCCCACGGACAGGGGGGTCTTTGATCAACTTCCCCGAAAGGGTTGTGTCCTTCCGTTCCTCAAAAATCTTGTCTCTTTTCTTGGAACACAACTCAGTGTCCACCTGATCGCCAGGAATTACTGTCGAAAAAACTTTGGCGACTTCTTCGGCCTTGGCAGGAGGAATCTTCTTACGGATGTCCCTAAAAAGGTCCGTATCAACTGCCTCTTGAAGATAGGTGGGTCGAGTGTCGACATTCCAGAGATTCTCTTCGTGATCCAGCTCCTCGAAAGGATCTATGAGAGCTTCCACACGGGGTTTTTCATAAAAAACTCTGAATTTGCGGCGCGATTTAAAATTTTTCTTCGCCCGTGCACTGAAGATTCTTTTCGATGTCAATCGTATTGGGGAAGAGGGAGACGAGGCGGATCCATTTGACGTTGGATCACCTTGGGCATCTGACGGACAAAAATCAGAAAAAATAGATTCATCATCAGTACCACGCTCAACCTCAGATTCAGACCCAACACAGGAATTAGTACTAGAATCAGCAGAATTAGAGTCAGAAAGCTTTCCATCCACCAGGAATGCAAGCGAACTCCAGGGCCGCTGTGGCAGGGGACCTGTGTCGTCCCTGGCATACAGCTTAATCTTCCTGGGAAGTTCGATGTAATCTACACAAATGTCTTGCAATTCCTGAAACCAAGGCTTGTCGTCCCACAAGGGCACAACTAAAATCGCCTGGGTTTTATCTTGCTTGATTTTGTGGATGACCTGCTGGATTAAGTGAAACGGAGGATTAATCCATAACTTCTTGTCCCATTTATGGGTCCAAGCGTCGCGAAAGTGCTTGTCAAAGCGCTTGTTCTCGCGGTTAGCAAAGGCATCGTACTGTGGCCAAAAGGAATGGTGTCCATAAAAATATTCACAAATTGTATCGCGCCATTTGTCGACAACTCTGTAGGATGAAGAGTGCCAGCGCGAAGGGCGTCGTGGCTGGGAGTCCCTACGAAGACATTCTAACTCTCGGGAGTAATCGGCACTCCCATTCACCTCTGCAATGGTGACATCTTCGCCAACCTTTGGTGTAACTTTTTGCTTCAAAAATTCTTCTTCACTTTTAAACCCTGCGTGCAAAAAACGAAATTCAGGACGCTCCAAGGGACCTGACTCCAGCAAAAAACAACGCCGATGACCTACGGGCGCCACCCTGTTCTTGCGAAGCCAAGGATGGCCCAGGTAAAGATCATACTTTATGTCGGCACGATAGAAGTAGTCATCCTTAAGGATAACTTCCTCCACATTGCCATCTTCCCAAAGGTCTTGAGCGACCAAATGAGTTGATATATAACAACCGCGTTGCCCACCTGCGAGAGAATGTCCAGAAACTCCCTCGAGGGTAACAGGAAGAGGCGAATCAAACACGCAGTCGTCAGGCAAAAAGGAATTGGATTGGAGATTTACCTCTGATCAATTGTCACACAAACAAGTGGCGAGGTGGAAATTGCCCTTGCGATCAGAGACCCACATCTTTGTGACAAACTGACGGGCCCTGTGCTTGGACTGTACACCAACCTCGTCCACTACCACAGAAGGATCCGCTGCCGGATCCAGGGGAGAGGAGACAAGCGACCCTACATCAAGTAGTGGTCGAGAAGGAATCTGGGGATCATGCCTGAAATCGCCTGGGGAGGGGCGATTTTCGTGGCTCCCCTAGGCGTTCTGACCTCCAGTAGCTGCGTTAACATTGTGGACACACCCTGATTCGTCGACCCACTCATCTTGGAACGGGTCTGACGCGTTCCCGTGGGGGGCCGGCCACAGGACGCTGCGGGACACGCGCAAGTGAGCAGGCAGGCAAAGCACTACGCTCACAAGGGCATCAATGCGCTCATGTCATGTGACAAAGCGTTTCAGAATCCTTGCCACTCTGCAAAGAGGGAACAAAAGTATGTACAACAACACATCAGGATATGTACACATGGGGTTAAGACTGGACTGGGGTAAGGGCATTACAGGACAGTAGACACTCAGTCCTAACTCGTATCCCAATCCCAGGTCCGACCCTCTCAGTGGCTGGTGGGGGCGGGGGCTCAAACACAACCCATGCCCTGCTCAGTCCGGACCCTGAAACCCTGCCAGTGGGGGAGGTGTCCCGCACAGCCACAGGCGAGTTCCTGGTAACCAATTGGCTGCAAGGCCAACCGACAATGGCTCCTCATGCTCCCCTAACGGCAGGTCCCAACTCCCCTCTGAGCCAGAGATATGGGCCCGCCAGTATCCCTCAGGAGTTGGTAGCTGAAAATGGGCTGTTTCAGCCCAAACTGAAATTAACTCAAAAATCTCCAAAATTGACCCCTCGTCCGGACCCGCCAGAGGTAGGGACGAGGCAACTGACCCTATGCCCTTCGAGTACAAACTCCCTGGAGCCCTCACCCAACCTGGTTCCCTCTGAGGTCCCGGCATCAGGGCAACACGGATGAGTCAAGTGGGGTCATGATGCCAAAATCACCAAAGTTGGCGTCATTCCCACGCGTGGCTCGCCCGGCCAAGGTAAGGCCAATGGCTCACAGGGTAGGAGGCAGGACCTAGGACTTATATCTGAGTGCACAACTTGGATTTAGGTCTGGGCTCCCTATGGGCTTAGAGAAATGGGGCCGCCAATTGACCACACGGAAGGGGGAAATTGGGGTCCCAAAATTGCGTCATTTTGGCTGCTTGAAATGAGCCAAAATCCGGTGTGCTCCCAATAGTATATCTCCACGCCGGCTTGGAGATCGGATCCGCCATTCCATACGCGATCCACCGGGAGTCCAATGGAGACTCCCATGCACTTGGCTCTCAGAGATCTCCATGCCACTTGGCGTGGTGACGATCCCAATTGGGTCCACAAATGTCAAAATTGCAAAATTGCCCACACTCACTTTGGGCTAGCGCCTTAACGAAGGTGGCTCCGCTTCGCCCACGTGGTGTGTGGACCATGGGGACGATTACCCATAACACCCATGTCATATATGGTCCATTGGTCCATGCGTCCGGCGTGCACGAAGGTTAGAACATGGGGCACGGCGGGCAGCAAAAGTGGAAAAATGCTCAAAATGGCCAAAAATGCGCACACTCATGGTTGGGGCAAATGAGGCACATGCCCAACTCGGACCGGAGTGTGCCATAGGATTGGTATCAAGTCATATTGGTCCAACATATCTTTTGGGCGTCGCCCAACTCCCCCGATATTGGGAATGGCAGGGTCGCCAAGTGAGCCCATGATTTGGGATAGTCCCAAATCGCCAACATGGCAGCCACGGTATGCCAAGCCTAAGAGGAGTTATTCGCTGGGTCCAAGATATGTTGGGCACCGAAGTATGTACCCTCATATCATACTTGGGTCATGATGTCAATCGAGCGCAACGTTGAGATACACGGTTGCCACTTGACATCATGACGGGCCAAAAATGGCAAAATTGGCACAAGCACACACAAAAGTGCCTTGAAAGGTGCAAAATTATATTATAATATGTTCGGCTTGGATCGTGCAATCACTTAATCCTTCTACACACAATGACTTGACACCAATGACCTCCGATCCCACATATGTGCTCCACTTGGGGCGCCTTGAAAGGTTACGAGCGCTACTTCCCAAGTGGGCACATGAAAATATGGAAAATTGTAAAACACACACCTTGCTCCCAACGCGTCGCTTCGGGTTCACCACACAAGCTTCCCTTCACGAAGGTTAGGCTTGCAATTGATTGTGGGGAGTATGGAGAAGGGGCTTGCACAATATGAGGTCCATTGGCGGGCTTGGCTTGGAGTAATGGACCCGCCAAATGGGCACGCAACACAACACATGGCACATACCACATATTGCCCAAAAAGGTAGCTCCCACCACGATATGTCATGCCCCTCCAAGGGCATAACTTTGTGTCTATCGCTCATAGGAACTCAAGGAGAGTTCCTATGCAACACCAACACTTGCGCGCTACACTCGAAAGTTATCTTAACGCACGCAATGTCATGGCCAAAGAGTTATAACGCAAACTCTACCCTCTTGACCATGATCCATTACACTAGCGCGCACGTGTGGAAACGCAAGGCATATAAGGCTTCCTAAATTACGTCGGGAGTATTGTGAGTACGTCCCACGTTTCCTTATTGTCAATACTCGCAAGCGGCACGAGATGTGACCCTCACAAGTGGCCTCACGAATCAACTTTGTTTTGCCCATATCTCTGAGTCAAATGGGGGGCAAGATAAAAGGAAAGTTGATTCGTGCATAGGGAAGCACGTAGGTCCACTCGAAAGAGGTCAAATCAAGTGCGGGGATGTCGAAGTCGAAAATCCGATTTCGACATCCTGAAAAATTCGGATTAAGGTTGCGAGTGTAGAATGTGAAAATTGCGGAAGCATCCATGCAGTTCCTTCGTCGCGGATAGCGTTAAAATTTCCATTAATTACAGTTAAACTGGCGGTTACGGTAAAGTCGCGATCCAACCGCCAGCAGTCAAAACAGTGAGTATCAGAACGGAAGCGTAAAAATTGACGGAAACAATATGAAAATAAAAACCCTGTTGATTCCTGATATTCTGATACACAAATCTCCGCTGGCGGTGCATCGGTTGCCGATGCGGGGCTTTACGGCACGGAACACTTCCGTACATGGGGTTAGTGGACCGGAGACCGGTTGTATGCCGTAACCTGGCCATGGGGTTCTGGGTACCGCTTCACCCCCCTCCTTAGAGCAAACCCTGGGGGGGGCTCGATAACACCCACGCATGGCAGCGGGTACCCAGGACCACTTCCTGAAAGGGGGGGGGGTGTCACATCCTCACTTCAGTGAGTCACAGTAAGATAGGTATGATGCTGTATGAGCTCGTAGCACATGTATAGTATCAAGTATCAAGTCCCGGGTCCTGGCGGCGATTGTTCGGCATCCAAAGGACCCGTTAACCCATACCAGGCGCACCGGGTGCCGGCTGCTACGGTCACCACCACAGTGGTAGTGGCATACACGGCCAACATAGGCGACACACGACGACCGAGGTGGTCCCACAAGTCGAGAGCGACCACAAAGATCCATCAGGCTACCCCAAGCTTCCCAAGGCCCGCCGACTGGGGAGAGTCCCCACGGGTCCTTCCTCGGGCGCACCATGTCCATATCCATACGACGCGAGTCCAGAGTGCCATAGTCGAACTCCTTAAGAACCCCAGATCTTAAGGGAACTCCTCCTGAAGGGATCGGGCATCAAGGCCGTCTTTTCCCTCGCCCTACTGCCACGAAGGCCATACATGAGGGAGTCCTCATGCAGTGTGGGCGGAGGCGTCGACTCCTCAAACCACCAGTTTCCCAGGCAGACTGACCGAGGTCAGGAGCACCGGAGGCCGCCATCCGAATGCAAGTGCGTCTGCGAATCGGTAGGCTCACACTGGGACTGACAGTGGAGGACCGCTGGGAGTGTAGTCAGGCAACTGGGCTTCCCGCCTGGCGCCATCAGGATCTCCACACATCACAGCGTATAGGGCAACACGGTATCACAGGCACTCAAACAGAAGAACATGTAATCAAGTACTGGTCAAGGCTGGACCAGGCTGTAAGAATATGTACACGGCGACTCAAGGCGCCTCTGTATCCCGATTCGTGGTGAAAAGCAGTCCATCCCTCAGCGATGGGCTGATGACACTTAACATACAGATGCACATATCCTGGAGGGCAGAAAAACAAGCAATAATCTGGGTAAATAGGCGTGTAAACACGCTCTGGACAGAGCGCCAAACCACGCCACGGTCAGGATAAGGCAATGCAGGAGGGTGGACAGGAAAACGCCTGAGTTCAGGCCATATATAGTCTCGAGACACACGTCGACCGGTCTGGATTCCGCAAATGCCATGGAACCAGACCACACACTCAAAAATCGCAATGCCGATGACAGCGGCATCCGTTGCGCAACGTCGTATGGGCTTCAAGGCCCCAAGAGCTCAAAATTATGAAGGTCAGTCGCCCTACCTGGTTTCCCAAGGATTCAGCAGGTGGGGAGTGACGAATAGAAATGAAAGAGAGGGGCCATCCTCCTCTGGATTCAGCAGGGGGGGGTATATGGCCACTCTGTCACCAAAAGATGGAAGAGAGCAAGCAAGCAAGGGACGATCCGTCGGCCTCACAAGCGCTCAAAACACATCAGGGGAGAGCTCAGGGCGCTGATCAGGCACCCCTGGCTGCAATCGCCCGGGTGAGTGCTGCCAAGTCCGAAACACGGATCTTGGTCTTGTGCTTGCGGATGTACTCCATGAAGGGAGTATTGACCCGCGGCACGAACGAGGAGACGGGTTCCCAGGTGTCGTGGGACGGCCCATAGCCTCGCCAACGAACCTTGAACTCCAGACCTCCGGGTGCCGAGGCTTTCGGACGCTGAGCCAGGATCTTCTCGACGGTATAGTCATCTTGCTCAGCATAGTCATCGTCCGAATCAGCCTCATGTGCGGCGTAGCTCAGGGACACATGTTGGCCACGGAGGTCGGGTTCCCGCACACGGAGTTGACTCTCGTGGCGCTCCCGGAACTGTCCGTGACCCAACTTGATGCGGTAGGTGTCCTCACCAATCCTGCGCACCACCTCGCCGGGTGTGAACCAGGTCTTGGTGCGGTGGGTGCCCATGGGGCGGGGTCTGATCACCCACACCGGGTCTCCCACCCTGAACTTCTGCGCTGTCGAGCTTGGGGCGGATCTCTGACGCTCAGCGTGCTCCTTCTCGAGCTGCTGGCGGATGTCCCGCGCCGTTTGCTCTTGCCGCGCGAAGAACTCCTTGGCATCCATGGCCATGCCATCACCAGACAAGGGAAGTCCCCTACCCAGGGGGTCCCTGCCGAACAGAATCTGGTGAGGGGACAAACCGCCCGGAGTGGGGGTGTCATGATGGGCCTTCAGAGCAGGCCACATCTCCGCAAACCAGTTCCGACGTGGATTGGTGATGTGGATCTTGCGCAGCTTCTCGAACAGCTGCCGTCCAGCCACTTCAGCACGGCCGTTAGACCGGCTCAGAGAGGCGACGCTCTTGGCATGTCGTATTCCCATGAGGGAACACATAGCCTTGAACCAGCCACCAGTAAACTGGGGCCCTCGGTCACTGCAAATGGTGCGGGGGATGTCAAAGACGGTCAGCCAATGACGAATCATCATGACTGCCACTTCTCTGGCAAGCAACCCCTTTTTGCGTGCCGGAACGGCTACAACGTAGCCGCTGTGGCGGTCCACACAGAGAACCACACAGTCAAAGGTCTCCTTGCCAATGTGCACTTCGGGCATGGAGAAGACAACCATGGCCACGCTCTCCATGGGCTGGTCAGGAACCGGGGTCCATTGGGGTTCCCCCTTGACGTTCCGGTTATCGGGATTGCAGTCCTGACAGACCGAGCAACCCTTCCTGACCTTCTTGATGGCGGTGTAGAGAACGATATGGTCGATCTCGAACCGACGCTGCATGTCAAGAGCTTGCTTCTTGACCCCTGGGTGCAGCATGTGGTGGTGCCAAGCTTCACACAGCTCGAGCACCCGGGACTCCGGTACTAGCAGCTTACCATTCCGGTAGAGCTTGCCGTCTTCCTCGGTCAGCCCCTTTGGCCACTTCTGCCCGTCGTCAGGGTCGGTCACAGCCCTATACTCGGCCGCAAAGGCCTCAGACTTGGCGTAGTCGTCGGTCCAGTCGTCCTGGAGGCAAGACTCCGGGAAGAGGTGCTTGTCGGACTCAGACCCCTCAGGGGCGAGTACTCTGGCCGCTCTGCTCACCCTCGTTGCGAGGGGGGCATCCGCAGCCATGACGACGAAGCATTTAGCCCCCTCCTCCTCCATCAGGCGCTCCATTTCAATGATCCTCTTGGCTTCAGCGGTCTCAGCCTCATCGCCACGGGCAGAGATATCCTGCATGCCCTTGCTGGCGGGATAGGCCCACCTACTGAGACAGTCCGCCACGGTGTTATCCTTTCCAGGAATATAAACAACCGTAAGGTCGAACTTGGCCAAGGTCTCATGCCATCTTGCCCGTCGGGAGGCGGGACCTGAGGGGGTGTCCACGTGCTCTTTGTGCCACGACTGCAGACTCTGATGGTCGGTGCAGACGGTGACGGGATGGAGGGCTATGTACCCAGCCCATTTCCTGAGAGCCATGACGATGACATACGCCTCCTTTTCACGGGGCGTCCACGTCCGTCTCTGGCCTTCCGCCAGGACTCGGCTCCAGAAGGCCACGGGCACGTGCCTCCCGTCGTCAAGCACTTGCTCCAACACAGCGCCAATGGCGTAGTCGGAAGCGTCGGTGCGCAGGACGAACCCTCGGTCGGGATCCACGAGGTGCAGACCCACTGCGGACAGCAGCGCCTGCTTCATCCCCTCAAAGGCACGGTCAGACTCTTCAGTCCAGACCAGAGCCTTCTTGGACCCCTTCTTGGTCTCCTCCCGGTTGCCCTTGAGCATGGTCGTCATGGGGGCTGCATACTCGGCATACATTTTGATATACCCCGAGTAGTAGTTGCAGAACCCCAGATACGCCCGTAGCTCAGAGACCGTTTTGGGCTTTTCCCAGTGCTCAATCGCAGCCACCTTGCCAGGTATGGGCTTTCGCTGCCCGTTCCCGACTACGTGGCCAGCGAAGACCACCTCGCTTACCGCAATGGTGGCCTTGTCACTGCTGCCCGTGAGTTTGTGCCGAACCAGAAGGTCCAGCACTCGAGTGACGTCCCTCTCGTGTGCCTCCAGGAGCTCCTCGTAGCTCATGCTGGGGTCCCCGGACGCGATGATCACGTCGTCCACGAAGGGGTCCGCACAGTCGCGCACCGGCTCAAGCAGGTTCTCCAGCATCCGCTGAAAAGCCGCATTGCCGTTGGTAACGCCCATGGGCATCACCCTCCACTGGAGAGGTCCAAGTGGGGTGCTCATGGCTGTGCAGGCACGGCACTCTTCGGCGAGAGGCATCTGATGATAACCATGTTTCAGGTCAATCACCGTGAAGATCCTCCGCCGGTGTTGCTTTTGCAGCATGTCCTGAAAGAGGGGCAGCGTGTAGCTGTCGTGCTGCGTTTGGGCGTTCAGGCCGCGGTAGTCGACCACGAGCCGCCACTCACCGGCAACCTTCTTGGGGACGACGAAGCACGGAGAGGCCCATTCGGAGTGGCACGGCTCCAGCCAGCCTCTCTGGATGAAGTCACGGAGGATCTTCTCCATGGCCTCTTTCCTCTCGCCCCTCAGGGCAAACTCCCGGTGCCGATACACACGGGGGGCCTGCTTCAATCGTATCTTGACCTCGCCATACGGTCCACGTACCGGTGGGGGGAACACAGCTTTTCCGCTGAAGAAGGTCTCGCCATACTTCTGCTTCAGCCTGGCCCTCAACGCCTGGATCTTGGGGCAGTCATCGGACTCCGCCTTGGCTTTTCCGGGCACTTGAACCACGGAGCTTACTTGAGGGGTAGCTACTCCGCTCGCTTTCGGCTCAGGTGGTCTTCCCAGGTGGCCCAAAGGGCCATCTCTGGTCTTGCCTCGGAACAGATCGCCGTAGGTGGGTGGGTTACCGCCAGGCGGCTCGTCTTGGCTGGACATGTGATCCAGCACCCTCTGTACGAAGGTGTTCCGGTCATAGGAGCCGGAGACGATTGAGTCCACTTCCCACCAGGCTTTGTCCTGGCCTTTGCCCTCACGCTGGTTTCCCCAGTCGTGAAAGGGCTGATCCATATACCCCTGAACCAGATCCCACTCCTCTTCAGTGAGGGGGTCTTCCGAATCCGATTCTTCGATGTCAACAGGGGGAACCGCAAAGCATTGCCGCCATGGCTCTGCTATGATGCGGTTGACACACACGAAGTCCGTGGTGTCGGCCTGATCAAGGCCCCCATCCACATAGTGGAATTCTGTTGGCCATCTCTGGGGCGGCATGGGCTGTCCCTTAGCGTCCTGATAGACACTCTCTCCAGCCGGTAGGACGACCTTGTTCAAGGTCATGTTGGTCAATGAGGCTACCCAATGTCGGGTACTTTCCTCCTCGGTGCATCCCATAGGAACAACCAGCACTGCCTTGGAGCGGTCCTTGCGAATCTTCGCTATCGCTCTTGGAATGTCCCAACGGGGGCAATGGATCCACATCAATCCCTGATGCGGACCCCAGTGCTTCTTCCACGCGGAGTCCTGGGCGCTCCAGTACTTCTCACACACCCGCAGATGGGCGGAGGTTCCTGAAGAGAACGCATCCAGGGCCAGATCCGAAGCTCCCAAGTCCGCGACAACTCGGCTCGCCACTTCCGGCCTTACGCCGTACTCCTGGTTTGCAGGACCAGTTGGCTCAGTGTCCAGCGCGGCCACTTCGAGCTGATTGCGTTCGGGGTGGATCCATTGGCATTCCACATGGTGCTCAGGTGACGAAAGCCACGGAAGTTGGTCGTCCTGGTACAGGGTCATGGAAGCTTGGGCCGGGAGGACGCCGGAGTCCGTCTCCATCATGAAGTCGTACCCGACGATCATGTCCCAGTCCATCTCGGCCTCGTAGAAGCTACCGTGCAGGAGGATTTCCTTGCCGAGGTCTGGGCGACTCAGCTCACGATGGTTCACGAACTGCAGCCCGATGGCCGCTTCCTTCGTGCCTGCCACCATGTACTGGCCGTTTGCCACCTTCAGCCTGACAGGCTTCCGACTGTCGGTCAGACACTCTGGTGGAAGTAGGCCAGCCTTGACCAAGCTGACTTGAGCTCCCGTGTCGACGAATACGTCGAAAACCTTTTCCACTTCCCCGCATAGGGCACGGACCTTAAGATGCAACTGCCGCTCGCGACCGACACGGCGCACGGCGTGCAAACTCAGGATCTCCGGCCGTTCCAGAAGCTCCACATTCGACTGGTGCAGGTCGTGGACAATGGGCTCAGGCTGCCCATCTGCAGCATCCAGCTGCGGTCCGGGTGATCCTCCGATACTCTCGGATAGATCCTGTAGTACATCAAACACGTTCTTGGTCGCGAAGGACGGACGGGTGCAAGGGTTCGTGCCTTCACTTGCCCTCACCCCGCCTCCGCGACTGGGCGCCGGACCGGGCCTTCCGCCCGCGGCAGTCCCCTTGTGCTTATCGACTCCCGACTGGGATGGATCGGCGCTTCCCACGTCACCATCCTGCGACCGCCCTAGCTGGGGCCCTTGGCTGCAGGGGCTCCGCTAGGGGGCGTCGGTTGTGGAAGAGGGGGTGTTCTCCTCGGCCTCAACGTCGTTGATGCCCTTCTTCCTTCCCCCTTTCTTACCCTTGTTCATGTCCTTGTCCTTGTTCTGGTCATTCTGGTTGTTCTCCTTGTTCTTGTTGTCCGATCTGGGGACCCAGTTCCGCTTGATCTCCTGGATCTCCTTGGCCAACTCGGTCCCCACCGACGACATCAGCTTGGCGAGCTCGTCCTTGTCCTCCTCCATCTTGGCTTCCCGGATACCCGCGGGCGCACGCTTCTTCGACCCGTGCGCCCTCTTGTAAGCCTCCGTGTCGGCCTTGTGGACGGGGCATGTTCAGTGGTCATGGTTGAAGCCTTTCTTCCTCCCATAACACACGAAACAGCCCTGCGGGTGAGCTCGTATGAACTCCCCAAAGGACAGCGGAGGGTCGCCAATGCGGCGAGGGTCCCTCTTCACCTGCTTCCTCCAACCCTGCTGCAGGGGCTTCCAGTTTCCCGGCTTGCTCCCCGCGTTCAGGTTCCTGGCCACGAAGGCACAAACGGCCACTTCGGCGGGCTCATCGTCGTCGTCATCGTCGACGAGAGTTTCATCGCCGCCGGCTCCCGCTGGGTCCATGGCATCTTCCCCGCCAGGTCCCTCGCCAACGTAGTTGACGTCGCGGTCGCCGGGCCTCAACCCGCGGGTGTGGTGGAGGTTTCGGTACTCCTTGAGTACTTCCTCGCCAACCCACTCCAGGATCTCGTCGCAGCTCATCCGCGATGGGATGGGCTGCAGACGGATGGTCTGGCCGCTCAACTCACAATCGTCAAGGCGCCACATCGCGGTTTTCTCGCGATCGCCCGAGACGGTGATGAGAAGAGCGTTCCGCAGGGAGTGCCGTTTGACATCCCGGGCCACGTTCTTCTTCGCCCAAGCCACCACGTTCGTATGATACTCCTTGGGGAGCATCATCTTGACCGTGTGGTTGGACTTGGCCCTCTTGGATTCCTCCTTGGTGACCCTCTTGATCCATGCTTCCGGCAGCATGGAGAGCAGGCGAGCCTGCTCGTCACCCTCGTTCCAATCCTCCACGTTGCGGCGGAAGAGGGTGTATTTCCCTCGGAAGTCTCGCCACTCTCGTAGGCGGATCTCCCGTCCATCATGCTCAAGCTTGATGGACTTCCAGCGCTTGGCCGCTACCTGCGGAGCGTCCACCCGCTCCTGCTCGTTGAGCCACTTCTTGGCTTCCTTGAGGGTCTTGATTTTCCCCTCCTTGGTCGCCATGAAGTATAGCTCTCCGAGCACTTCCGGCAGGCGGTACCTGAACCGTTTGAAGACATACTTCTCCGCATCAGCGGGAGGCAGGTCTTCAGTGACGGTCAGCCCCCAATCGTCCAGCTTCTCCAAGAAGCGGTCGAGGTTGAGGGGGTTGCTGTCGTACATGGGGGGCTTGATGTCCTTCAAGTCTTCCCACACGGCGGCATCCGCGGCCTTAGAGACCATGAACGCCGGCCGCGAGGTCGACCGAGGTTCCCATCGGCCTCGCCCACGGACTCCCACGGCTGCCACGTCCATCTCCTCCATGGAACCCCTGTGGCTACGCCGCGGTTCCTCCACGTACGCTGAACCAAAATGTTCACGCCGTACTGCATCCATGTACGCATCCTCATCACGGCGCCGGCGGCTGAGTTCAGCGGCCTCCCGTCGTACACCACGCGGCGGGCTGATGTCGAACTCCTCCAGGTCCAGGTCCAGGTCCTCACCTTCGCCGACATCCCACTCCACGTCTCCTCTGGGGACCTCATCCCTGAGTCCACCATAACGTCCTCCAGCCCTGGGGATTGGCACCGGGGCTGGTGCCGGGCGTCGGGGGCGTACAGGCGTCCGCGGTGGAGCACGGCGGTTGTGGTAGTCCGCGCTGAGCCACTCATCGCGCCATTCCTCACTGCCACTGCCGGGCGGCACGCGCTCGTTGCGGCGGCCCGCGCTGTGGTGAGAAGGGGCGGTGAGAGAGGGGGCACTGGCGCTGGGGCGACTCCTGGGGGCTCCGCCGGGGGCGTGGGGTCTGCCTGGACCTGGTCCGGGTCCCCAGCCGTCGTCCGACGAGCCAGACTCCAGGGGTGGGTGGTCGCTGCTGACGCTCCCACAGGCTTCCAGCGCATCCAGTCTCTCCTGCAGGCCGCTGACGACGTTGGTCAGCGACCTGGTCTCGGCCCTGGCGATGTCCAGCTCCTTCTGCGCGCGCGCGGCGACCCCGGAGATGCGACCCATCTCGACCTTGCCCGTGTCTACCTCGCACTCGAGGGCAAAGACCCTCCTGCGGAGGTAGACAATCCACCGCCAGGTGGTATCCGGGTCGCCGTTCCCTGGTGGGTCGTCGGGGTCCCCAGGGGGTCCTCCAGGAGGGCCTCCGCCGGGTCCGCCCGGTCCAGGGGGTCCTCCCCTGCCCGGTGGTCCGCCTCCAGGGGGTCCACTCGGTGGGCGTCCTCCAGGGGGTCCTGATGGTCCTCCGCCAGGGGGTCCCGGTGGGTCTCCGCCGGGTCGCCTCGGTGGGTCCGAGGATGGGCGCTTCCTCGTGATGCCGAAGTCCATGTCGTCATCCTCGCCCATGTCGCCCCACCTGGGCGTCTCGGTCTCGGAGGACTCCGAGCTCCGGTAGGGAGGAGGGAGATCCTCATCCTCACCTTCCGGTTCCATGGGGACGTCTCCGCCGCCTCTGCCCGTCCAAGCCACCACTTGGCGATGTCGACGGCCTCGTTCATCCCCGTCACTGGCGGTGAAGAAGGGGTCACTGTCGTGGGGGTGCCCACCCGCTGGCCTCCGCGGCCTCTCGGGGGTCTTCCCCTTGCCCTTCCTCCGTCGACAGGCGGTGGTGCCACTGCTCCCACTGCTGCCCGTGTCGGCCTCATCCAGCGCCATCCTGGAGGAGGCGTCCCCTTCGAAAAGCTTTCGAAGGGTCTCCACTCGTGATGCTCCCGGGGGAGTCTCGCGGCGGAGTTTGGCCTCTGCCTCCTCCATTGCGGCGGCGGTGGCTGCGGCAGCTCGCGCTTCGGCTTCCTCCCGAGCACGAGCCGCCTCGGCTTCCCGGGCCTGCTGCAGCCGCGCCTTCTGCGCTTCCAACGCTGCCAGCTCCGCCTCCGTCTTGGCCTTCTCCTCAGCGACCTTCCGTCGCGCGGCCTCGATGGCTTCCTTCTTGGCGGCGTCCTCCTGGGCCTTAGCCGTCGCTTCGGCGTGGGCCCTTTCCTCCGCCTCCTTCTTTGCCCTCTCTTGGGCAAGCGCCTCTTCCAGCGCCTTCACCTCGGCCTCCTTGCAGGCAATGGCCTCCTGCGTCAGGCGGGCTTCCTCGTCGGCTGCCGCCAACTCACCGTTGACCTGGGCAGTCGCTGCCCCATGGGCGGCTACGGCCGTGAGTCCGGCCGCAATGGCCGCTATGGTCTGGGCGTGGATGGCCATGCCATGCGCCCACTCCGCAGCCTCCTCCTGGGCGATGCCGGCGGCGCTCTCCACGGCAGCGCTGTACTGCCTGGCCCGTTGACGGGCAACCCGACGGTTGCAGGGCACCCCACAGGCGCGCTCACAGGCGCGCGCCACGTCCCTTTCGGGAGCGACGCTGCTGCTGGAGCTGGCCTGGTCGGCCGGCATCCTCCCGCGGTGGGCCGACTCCACGTCGCTGCTGGGGCCTGCTGGGGCCTGCCGGGCCCTCAGGAGCAGCGGACGGGGCTTGGCCTGGGTCTGCTTGGCGACTTGGATGTAGTCGCCAAGGGTGGTGGAGCCGGGGTGGTGACCACCATTGGCCCGTTGGGGACTGGGGGCTGGGGTTCCGCCCTTGGCGCCTTGGGCGGCTTCGGCGGCCAGGGACTCCTGGTACTCCCGCCACCTCCGGCCCCTCTTCTTGTCCCCGGCGGACCGCTTCTCCTTCCCCGGAGACGCGCTGCTGCTGCCCTGCAGCCTGCGCTCGCTCCCCGGTTCCGGGAAGTTCTTCTCGATCACGTCCCACAAGGAGACGTTGATCGAGGCGCCCGACGGGTAGACGTTTGGCTCCTCGTCCTCCTCAATCCCGTCGGGACGCAGGCCTTCGCCGGGCCTGTCCGGCCGGGTCCACGTCCTCCAGCGCCTCTGCTGGTGGCGGTACTCGTACCCTTCCGCCCGCAGCCAGTCCTCCACGGCCTGCAGGCGGTCGGGGGCGATGTCCGTGCGGAGCTCGAAGCTCCTGGGCATGCCGCCTTCGCACTGGGGGTGGCTGTGGCGGTAGTGCTGGTCCCAAACCAACCCACGCAGCAGGCGTGCTGCATGGGGGTGGGGCCGCGGCCACGTCCTGCCCGCTTCCTGCCAATTCACCATGGCAGCGGGGGCGTACTTGGTCTTGAGGTCCTTGATGTGCACTCGTTCAACTCAACGAACTGGTTGTGGTTGTTGAGGAGGGTGCTGCAGCACTGGATTGGAAGTGCGGCTGGTGCTGGTCAGCCGGTGGTTGTGGAGGTGGTTGACGCGGCCTTGCTGGTCGGCCGATGGGACTCCGGGTCGGCCGATGGGGCTGATGCAGGAGTCCTGGTCTGTGCACCTCTCTCACGGTTGCTGCGCGGTCAGGGCGATGCTCTGGACGGCGCTGCTGGCTCCGTGACGAACTCGGCGCTGTCGCTGGGCGGCGCTACGAGCTGCTGCGCTGCGCTGCGAGTTGCTGCGCTGCGCTGCGAGCTGCGGGCTGCGCCGCGCTGCTCGGGGTGGGTGGCCCCCAGTGGCACGCGAGGGCTGGGTAACCCCGCGGCGGTGAAACGCTTTTGACGCATTCCCGTGGGGGGGCGGCCACGGGACGCTGCGGGACACGCGCAAGTGAGCAGGCAGGCAAAGCACTACGCTCACAAGGGCATCAATGCGCTCATGTCATGTGACAAAGCGTTTCAGAATCCTTGCCACTCTGCAAAGAGGGAACAAAAGTATGTACAACAACACATCAGGATATGTACACATGGGGTTAAGACTTGACTGGGGTAAGGGCATTACAGGACAGTAGACACTCAGTCCTAACTCGTATCCCAATCCCAGGTCCGACCCTCTCAGTGGCTGGTGGGGGCGGGGGCTCAAACACAACCCATGCCCTGCTCAGTCCGGACCCTGAAACCCTGCCAATGGGGGAGGTGTCCCGCACAGCCACAGGCGAGTTCCTGGGAACCAATTGGCTGCAAGGCCAACCGACGGTGGCTCCCTATGCTCCCCTAACGGCAGGTCCCAACTCCCCTCTGAGCCAGAGATATGGGCCCGCCATTATCCCTCAGGAGTTGGTAGCTGAAAATGGGCTGTTTCAGCCCAAACTGAAATTAACTCAAAAATCTCCAAAATTGACCCCTCGTCCGGACCCGCCAGAGGTAGGGACGAGGCAACTGACCCTATGCCCTTCGAGTACAAACTCCCTGGAGCCCTCACCCAACCTGGTTCCCTCTGAGGTCCCGGCATCAGGGCAACACGGATGAGTCAAGTGGGGTCATGATGCCAAAATCACCAAAATTGGCGTCATTCCCACGCGTGGCTCGCCCGGCCAAGGTAAGGCCAATGGCTCACAGGGTAGGAGGCAGGACCTAGGACTTATATCTGAGTGCACAACTTGGATTTGGGTCTGGGCTCCCTATGGGCTTAGAGAGATGGGCCCGCCAATTGACCACACGGAAGGAGGAAATTGGGGTCCCAAAATTGGGTCATTTTGGCTGCTTGAAATGAGCCAAAATTCGGTGTGCTCCCAATAGTATATCTCCACGCCGGCTTGGAGATCGGATCCGCCATTCCATACGCAGTTCACCGGGAGTCCAATGGAGACTCCCATGCCCTTGGCTCTCGAAGATCTCAATGCCACTCGGCGTGGTGACGATCCCAATTGGGTCCACAAATGTCAAAATTGCAAAATTGCCCACACTCACTTTGGGCTAGCGCCTTAACGAAGGTGGCTCCGCTTCGCCCACGTGGTGTGTGGACCATGGGGACGATTACCCATAACACCCATGTCATATATGGTCCATTGGTCCATGCGTCCGGCGTGCACGAAGGTTAGAACATGGGGCACGGCGGGCAGCAAAAGTGGAAAAATGCTCAAAATGGCCAAAAATGCGCACACTCATGGTTGGGGCAAATGAGGCACATGCCCAACTCGGACCGGAGTGTGCCATAGGATTGGTATCAAGTCATATTGGTCCAACATATCTTTTGGGCGTCGCCCAACTCCCCCGATATTGGGAATGGCAGGGTCGCCAAGTGAGCCCATGATTTGGGATAGTCCCAAATCGCCAACATGGCAGCCACGGTATGCCAAGCCTAAGAGGAGTTATTCGCCGGGTCCAAGATATGTTGGGCACCGAAGTATGTACCCTCATATCATACTTGGGTCATGATGTCAATCGAGCGCAACGTTGAGATACACGGTTGCCACTTGACATCATGACGGGCCAAAAATGGCAAAATTGGCACAAGCACACACAAAAGTGCCTTGAAAGGTGCATAATTATATTATAATATCTTCGGCTTGGATCGTGCAATCACTTAATCCTTCTACACACAATGACTTGACACCAATGACCTTCGATCCCACATATGTGCTCCACTTGGGGCGCCTTGAAAGGTTACGAGCGCTACTTCCCAAGTGGGCACATGAAAATATGGAAAATTGTAAAACACACACCTTGCTCCCAACGCGTCGCTTCGGGTTCACCACACAAGCTTCCCTTCACGAAGGTTAGGCTTGCAATTGATCGTGGGGAGTATGGAGAAGAGGCTTGCACAATATGAGGTCCATTGGCGGGCTTGGCTTGGAGTAATGGACCCGCCAAATGGGCACGCAACACAACACATGGCACATACCACATATTGCCCAAAAAGGTAGCTCCCACCACGATATGTCATGCCCCTCCAAGGGCATAACTTTGTGTCTATCGCTCATAGGAACTCAAAGAGAATTCCTATGCAACACCAACACTTGCGCGCTACACTCGAAAGTTATCTTAACGCACGCAATGTCATGGCCAAAGAGTTATAACGCAAACTCTACCCTCTTGACCATGATCCATTACACTAGCGCGCACGTGTGGAAACGCAAGGCATATAAGGCTTCCTAAATTACGTCGGGAGTATTGTGAGTACGTCCCACGTTTTCTTATTGTCAATACTCGCAAGCGGCACGAGATGTGACCCTCACAAGTGGCCTCACGAATCAACTTTGTTTTGCCCATATCTCTGAGTCAAATGGGGGGCAAGATAAAAGGAAAGTTGATTCGTGCATAGGGAAGCACGTAGGTCCACTCGAAAGAGGTCAAATCAAGTGCGGGGATGTCGAAGTCGAAAATCCGATTTCGACATCCTGAAAAATTCGGATTAAGGTTGCGAGTGTAGAATGTGAAAATTGCGGAAGCATCCATGCAGTTCCTGAAGGCTTTGGAGCCTTCGTCGCGGATAGCGTTAAAATTTCCATTAATTACAGTTAAACTGGCGGTT
>CAXIWF010001257.1:0-41079 GCA_964036045.1 Eutreptiella sp. 'Long Island Sound 2002' | reverse complement strand
GGGTGTTGGGGGGTGTGCGTGTCTGTGTGCATGCTCCGTCTGTACCCCGCGGCTCCTGGCTGGGGTGTGCGCTGTGCGTGGGTGTGCGTGGGCTCGGCCTGTGGCTACGCCCCGCGGTTCCCAGCTGGGGCGTTGGGGTGTGTGTGTGTCTGTGTGTTCTCCGCTTGTACCAAGCCACTCCTGGCCGGGGTCTGTGGTGTGGGTGTGTGTGCTTGTGCTCGGGTTCCGGCTGCGCGCCGCCAGTCCTGGCTGGGGTGTCCGAGTGTATATGTGCTTCTGTGCGTGCTCCGCGTGTACCCCACCATTCCTGGCGGCGTGGGGTGTGTGTGTGTGAGTTTGGGTTTTGTCTGCCCCCCGCTTTGTTCTGGTTTGGGTGTTGGGGCGCCCGGCCTCTTGCGTGCGTCGCGTTCGTTTCCCGCCACTTTCTGGTGGGGCTGTCTGTGGTCTGGGGGTGTGCGTGAGTTGCCGTGGGTGATGTTTGTCCCCCCCCTCTCCCCTTTTGTTTTTTTTTTGCGCTGCGGGGCAGGGCTGTGGTTTTCCGCCCTGTCGTGTCGTGGCTTTGTGGTGTCCGTCGCTGCCTGTCGTGGTCTTGGGTCTCTTGGTCTCTGTCCCCCCTTCCCCTCTCGCTTGGGCTGCGCCTATGGGTTTTTTTTTGCCCATCACCCCTCCACTGGGGTGTGTTTCGACGTGTTAGGGGTGTTCTATCCTCCGCTCGGTCGCTGCTCTCATCTGGGTGCCGCCCGCTTTGGCACGGCGGTCCTCTGATGTGCTTTCGGGGGGCCCCGTGGGTGCCGCCTTCGGTGCTGTCTGGCTGGGGGGTTTGCCCGCCTCCTGTGGAGTGGGTGCGCGGCTTTGCGGCTGTGTGTCTGTCTCTTGTCCCCCCTCCCCCATTTTTTTTGGGGGGGGTCTGCCTGTTCCTCCCTCTGCCCTCCCTGGGCTGGTGCACGCACTGGTGGGCATTTGGTGTGGCTAACCGGGTTGCTGTTCGTGTTTGTGGTTTGCTGGGCCGTGCCCCAGCCCCTTGGGTCGGGTGGGTTATGTACACGCTTCACCTCGTAGCCTTTCCTGTCGGGTTAGGTTCTGGCTCTGCTGGCTGGGCGGTTGCGCCAGGCGGTTTTGTGAGGCCCTGGGATAGGGGGGGTGGAGTACTCTGTGTTCCTCTGCCTTTGTGGTGCCGGCTTGAAATTTCTGGTGGCGGTTTGTGTGGGCGAGCCGTCGCCGTCGTTGCCGGGCGTGCGTTGGCCCTTAGCGTGTGTGCACCGGGCCGGTGTGGCGGGGTCTCACGGTTGTGGGCGTGTTTCCTCCCCTTTCCGGGGTTTGCGGCGGCTTGCTCCGGTTAGACCCTCGGTTAGTGTCCCTTGCTTTGGTGTTGTGGTGTGCTGTGGTGTGCCGGGCTGTGTTGTGCCGTGTTTCGCCGTGCTGTGCCGTGTTGGTCTATGCTGTGGTGTGGTGCGCTCTGCTCTGTCGTGCTGTGCCGCGCAGTGTCCTGCTGTGGTGTGTCCTGCTGTGGCGCAGCTAGCTGCGCCGTGCTGTGCCGCATCACGCCGCGTTGTGTTGTGGTGTGTCGCGTCCTGGGATGCCTTGTCATGGTGCGTTGCACGGCAGTGCGCTGCGGTGCGGTGTGCCCGGTTGCTTCGTGTTGTGCCGTGTATCGCTGTACCGGGGTGTCTGGTGGGCCCTTTCCACTGCCGTTCTGGCGTGGGGTGGGGTCGGTGCTGGTTCGACTGGCCCGCTTCGTGGTGCGGGATGCCAGCCGAGGTTATGTGGCTGCCTGGTGGCTGGGGGGCGCGGTGTGGTGTGGCGTGGCTCGTTGGATCCGTTCTGCGGGGGTCCGGGTGTGCCGCTCGGGTTTTGGGGTCGGGCGGCCGTCCGCGGGGTTGCCCTCCCTGGGGGGCTGTGCATTGGTCCCGTGTTCTCTGGGGGTTGTTGCCCCTAGTCCTGGGTGTCGCGGCCGTGTTCTCTTCCTGTTCTGGTGCCTGTATGGTGGCCCTTGCTGTGGCCGGGGTCGTCGTCCGGCGGTGAGGGCGTGGTGGTGGGCTGCGCGGCGGTGTTCTCGGCGGCTCCCTCAGTGGGTGTAGCTCCTGCTCCCCGTGTGGGTGTGCCCTCCTTCCCCTGTGCAGGGTCTGGTGGTCGGTTGGCGTGAGCTGGTGTGGTCCGTGCGGCGTCAGGTCCCTGCTTCGGCAGCGTGTCTTAGTGGGCGTGCGCCTCCGGGGGTCGCGCGGTGTCCGCTCGGGGTGGGGCCGTGCTGGTACCGTTGTGGCGTGCCCTTCCTGTGTGCGCGCCCTGGTGCCTGTCGTTGCGCCCCCTCGCTCTGTGCCACGGCCCCTTGTCCTTCCCCTTCCTGGTTCGTTGGTGGTTTCCTGCCCTGGTGTTGCGCCGCCCCCGTTGCCCTGTCCCTGTGGGCGCCTGCCTGTCACCTTGGGTGCCTCCTTGCCCCCTTGCCGGGGTGTCCTTTCCCGTCCCTGGCCCTTCCCTTGCCCTTGCCCTTTCCCTTCCCGGTTGGGTGGTGGCGGGCCCGGGGGGGGGGGGGGATGTGGGGCGCTGATGGCCCATGCCTGGGGTTGGGTGGTCTGGAGCCACAGGCGGAGGGTTTCAGAAGTGTAGGGGCGGCGGAGGCCCTGGACCGCGTCCCGGAGGAGGGCTTCCCTTGCCGCCTGCGGCATGACGGCCTCCGGAGCGGTCTCGTCGGGGTTGGCGGGGGTGCGGCCGCGGATCTCCTCGAAGGTGTGCACCATGTGCACCTCTTCTCGCCTTCCCGCTCCCCCGGCCCACTTCACCCAGCGGCGGACCTCCCGCAAGGCGGGGACAGACCACCAGGCGAGTGGGGCCGGGGCCTGGGGGGGGGAGGGCTCCGAGCTCCAGTTCCTGGAGCGGCGGTGGCGGGGGCTGGGGGTAGAGGATGCGTACGGGCGGCGCGGGGAACGGGAAGCTCGGTGGTGTTCATGGGGGGAGAAAGATGTGGACATGGCAAGGCGGTGGCGGGCGTGGCGGCGCCGGGGGGAGCAGGAGCGGCGATGGCGGGGACTTGGGGTGGAGGATGTGTACCAGCGGCGCGGGGAACAGGACGCACGGTGCTCCTCGTGGCCGGAGGGTGACGGGGACATGGGACAGCGGTGGCGGGCGTGGGGGCGCCCGGGGGAGCGGGAGCGGCGGTGACGGGGCCGGGGTTTGGAGGATGGGTACTGGCGTTGCGGGGAACGGGAGGCACGGTGCTGCTTGTGGGGGGAGGGAGACCCGGACATGGGACGGCGGTGGCGTGCGTGGCGGCGCCCGGGGGAGCGGGAGCAGCGGGAGCCGGGCTTTGGGGGGTCGTGGTGGCGCCTTGGGGAGCCGAAGCAGCGCGAGTGAGCAGTTGAAGCGCAGTGGCGCTGTGGGGAGCGTGAGCGCCGGAGGCGGGTGCGCCGCGTGGGGGGGGAGCGGGAGTGCTGCCGTTTGCAGGACCGGGCCTCGTCGTGGGGCGAGCCGGGCCAGTCAGGAGGCGTCAGCGGTTCCTGGGGGGCCTCGGGGGGTGCCGCCTGGTACTGAAGGGGGGAGGGAAGTCCCCCACCCTCCATGGATCTGCCGCGTAGGGGTGCGGCGGCGGTGGCGGCTGGTGGTACGGGTCGAGTGACTGTCCTGGGTTGGGGTGGGCCCTCGGGGCCCCTTAGGCGTGGACCTGGTTGCCCGGCAAATACGGTTCTCGGTACGGGGGGGTGGCCCCTGGTGGTAGGCGGGATATCGGGGTGGAGCGCCTGGGGCTGGTGCTGCCATCCCATGCGCTGGTGCTGCTCGTGCACGGGGGGTTGTGGCATGCCGGGGTAGGGTGGAGGGCAGTGGTAGTGGTGGTGGTGGTGGTGGTGGTGGTGGTGGTGGTGGTGGTGGTGGTGGGGGCGTTAATGGCGGTGGCGCTGGTAGTGGTGGCGATGGTGCTGCGGGTATGGCTTTAGGATCCCTTGTGGATACTCTGGTCCTCCCGCCGGGGCTCGGGGGTCGGGCATCGTTTGCAGCCCCTGGGGCCATACGGCTTGGTGGGTAGTCCGGGTTGGATTCGGGCACGGGCTTAACAGTGACCGAGGTGGAGGGGTCCCACGTCCCCGTGTCGGTCTGTCCGGCGGCGGTGGTTTTTTGTGGGGGGTGCATGATGGGGCGCTTGGAGATGGAGATGTTGACGAGGGTTTGGACGGGGTCGTGTTTTTTTTGGTGGCCGCCTCTGCGGTGGCGGCGCTCGTTTGGGGGGAGTGGGGCTTCGGATGTGATGGATGGAGGGTCCTGGCTTGGGTTCGTTTACGGTTTCGGTCAGGGCGGGGTCGCTTGTGCTGCCGTCATACCTTTTGTCATGTTTGGGGCTGTGTGGGGTGGTGTTGGTGTTGTTGCTGGTGGTGGTCGTGGTGGTCGTGGTGGTGCTGCCGGTGGTTTGTCGTTTGGGTTCTGGTTTTGGTTTTGGAGTCGGGTTTCCGGTTGGGGTCCGGTTCGAGGTTGAGAAGGACCTTGTCTCGGAGGTGCGAGGGCACCGGTGCCGGCTGGGGGGGGTTCAGGGTGTGCTGCCGGGGTGCCTGGGTCGCCTGCGTGGCGGACGGCAGGCCTCCAGCAGCCTGGCTTGCGGGTGCAGCTTTGGCTTTGGCCGTGGCCTTGTGGATGAGGTAGGCGGGGAGGGGAAGGTCGGAGGATGAGGTGGAGGACGTCGATGAGGAGGAGGACGAGGAGGAAGTGGTGGTTTTGGGGGATGCGGGTTGCGCTGTCATGCGGGCGGGTGCGGGTTTGTGGGCCGCGGCGGCCTCTGCTGTGGCCCCGGCGGGGAGGATGGAGGGCATGTCCTCGGGCCGCAAGTTTGGAAGCGGATGGCTGGGGGGGCCCGGCCGTGACCAGGCAGCCTGGCGGGCTGATTCGGTCGGCAGCGGTGGGGGATGGAGGCGCAGGGCTGCCGTCTCCGCCTTCTGGGCTTGGCTTGGCTGGGGTCCTGCAATGCGTGAGGGTGTGTGGGTTGGTGTCCGCGGGGGGAAACAGGTCGCGTGGGCTGCATTCAGGTGCCGGGGGGGGTGCGCCTGGGTTTTTGGGGGTGTGTGCGGGGAACGTGTGCGGGTCACTGGGCGGGTATGGGTGTGCCGTGGGGCGTGGGGCTCCTTGCAGTGGGTGTGTGCGGGTTGCTGGGTGTGCAGGCTGGTCAGGGTTGTTCAGCAGGAAGGTCTGTGGCGGGCTTGTGTGGTCGTTTGGGCGGGTGGGGGAGGCCTGTGTCGCGGGGCCTGGGGCTGCACGCGATGGTGGGCGTGTGTGGCCCTCCGGTTGGGGAGCGGGGGGGGGGGGCAGTGATTGCGTCAGGGGGGGTGTTGTGTCGGTGTATGTGCCCGCTTGCAGCGGCGCGCCTGTCTGGTCATTTGTACGCCGGGCGGTTTGGACAAGAAGCTTGCCGTCTTCTGCGGCCGCGGCAAGGATTTCGCAGATGAGCGTGCGTATTTGGTGCACCTCTTCGTCAGTGGTGTGAAGAGGGTATTCTAGTGCTGGGCTAAGGTCCACGCGGCGGAGGACCCTGTGGATGGCGTGGTACCTGCAGGTGAGGGACTGCTGTGGCCTGGGGGGGGGGGGTCCTTCCGCGTGTCTGGGCCTGCCTCTATTTCTGTGTGGGCGCTGGGGATTGGCCAGATCCAGGGCACGGTCCCCGTGGATGGCCAGCGGCGCTTGATCCACTGGGTCAGGCAGAGCATGGCCTGACCCAGGAGGTAGCCTGCCCTCCCTGAGGTGATTTGGGCCAGGGCGCAGGCTGGGGGTTTGTCCCCCGGCTGGCGAACGCCCCTGAGGAAGTTGTGCGGGGTGGTGGGTTCCCTACTGCCCCTGGTGGGGCGGTCCCTGGGGCGAGCATGGTGTTGGTCGCTTTGACGAGCCATTGTGGGTCCGGGGATGTTGCTGTAGCGGCCACTACGTAGTAGCGCCCGCGCTCGAGGACTGTACACCAGACCTCCGGCGAGGGTGGTTGCTGTCTGTAGGTGGGGGGGGGGGGGTCGTCGTCGGGCGTGCGAGGGCTGGCGGCGCGGAGGGCGGTGTCGCGGGTTGGTGCGGTTGCCTGTTCCCATTGTTCCGGGTGGTTCGGGTCTGCTGGGTGGTCGATCTGAGCTGGGGCCCGTCGGAGGCATGTGGTTCCTCGACGTGTGACGTTGGTGTCGGTGTCGTGCGTCAGGGCCTTGCCCCACTCCATCGGGGGGATCCAGACGTTCCTCGACGTGTGACGTTGGTGCCGGCGTGTTGGCGGGCTCGCCAGACGACGAAGTCTACGATGGCCTCGCGGAGGCCTTGGCCTGGGGTGGCTAGGTCCCGGAGGGCTTTGACGGTGAGGTTGGTCCAGCTCTCTTGTAGGCGGTACCAGCCAAGGGCAGTGTCTAGGGCCCTACCTTGGAGGGTTGCTCGGAGGAGGTCGGGGTCGCGGATGGTGGTCGGTGTGAGGGGGGGGTGCTCCGGGTCCGGAGTGGCTTGGCGGGGTGGGCTGCCGAGGTCCTGTTCGTCCTCGTCGATGTATGGGTGGCCCTGGGCGGGCTTTATTGGGCCGGGCGGTGCCAGGTGGTGCCGTGGTTGTGACGTGGGCCCTGGGCCTAACAGGCAGCTTGTGGCGGGGAGCTCTTGTGGTGGGTGGCCTTCTGGGGTGCTCTGGTGGCGTCTTGGAGGCCTGTGGACAGAGATGGGGGGCATGTGTGGGGCGCAGAGCTGGTTAGTGGACTTCTGGCTCATGCACGGCATGGTAATGGATGAGACGCAGCATGTGTTCCCTCGCGGTGGGGTCAGTGAGTTGCTCCATGTGTGTCAACAGGAGGTGTGTGGGGTGTACCATTAGGGCCGCTGCTCTGCGGACTGCTTCTAGCTGGAGGTGCGCTGCTGCCTCCATCAGGTTTTCTGCGTGTTTGATGAGGTGTCGGTGTAGGGCCTGCGTCACCACCCCTCTCATAGTAGCCTCCTTGACCAGAAGATCCCTGAAGAGGTGTTCTGTGGCTTGGTGTGCTTGGCTGTGGGTTGGCCGGACATCGTGTTGCTGTAGGGTTTCCGCTGGGGACCAGGGCACTAGTGATGCAGATTTGAGACCCTTGGTCCATCTGCAGTGTGTATACCACAGATGGTCAGAGATCTGCTTATTTGGAGCAGGTCTGCGGTGATGTGCAAGGCGCGCTGAGCGTCACGCGCGCACAAATCCATGTGTTCTGTAGAGAATGAATTGAGAAATTCAGTGAAGTCTGACAATTTTTTATTGCAAATTCATGGTTTTTATTATGAATTCTGTGCATTTCACAAGTTGCCGGATGTTACGGTGCAAGTGGATTGTGCACCTTGTTTTGGGGTGGCGCTGTCGCTGTGACAGCCTGTGCACATATCTCTGCTTGTTCTAAGGATGCAAAGAATGTAGATTGCTTCGTGCAATCACGCACGGGGCTATGGGGCGGCTGCAGCGCCCGTGAACTGGGCTGAGAACACCAAAAGACGGCATTCAACAACTTGATGTATGCACGTGTCAGGGGGAGTACGAGGACAGAGGGAGTTTGGTGAAGAATTTTTAGACCTACCAAAATATTTTGAAGCGTAGCGGGGACACAACTCCACCGGGTTGGACATTTGCATGAAAATGGGAAGTCATGAGAATCGAAAATCCAAAATGCGTCTTTGGAGAGTCCTCAGGAAAGGAACGGACACCGCAACGATCTACGTAAAAGAAAGTTCGTGACGAAGGAAGAATGAGGCTTAAGAAAGCCCTAGCCCACCGCTTCAGAAGCAATCCACACGCTGGAGAATTCCAAAAGTTTGAAAGCTCTGTTGGGAACCTCAGCATCGTGGACCGCTGCGAGTATTCTCCTTTGGCATCGGCCGTGACCTGCGTTGCTGCGACGATCGTGAGGACGCACTCCGGAGTTGGACGGCGTTTGCGTCAACGCACAGAGGAGCGCAGAGGAAGGACTGGCGGAGAGCGTTTGTGGTATTTGTGACCACCTGCTCAGTTGCGACGTGAACTTCGCGTCCACCCACCCAAATCATCAACACATGGTGCAAGCGAAGTGCGCGCAGCAGCTGATGGCGTCGTCCCAACAACCCAAACGACTTTCAGGAGCGCGACTGTTCTGGTGTTTGCGCTGGGAGTCACGCCTCACCTGGTGGGTGCTGCCTGCCCCTTTTGCTTGTGAATATGTGTAAATATTTGTGCCAGCCCTGTGTGTGACCTCAGTCAGTGTCATGGTGGTTTTTTTTACTATAATACTTTTTTCCTTTACTTGGCTCGCCAGGCTCCCTTCTGTTGGCACTCTGCCTCACATCCACGCCAAACGCCTTGAGCGCCGCTGCCTCAGCTCCCAGAGGAAATGCCTGCCATGTTGCCGGAGGAAAGGTCCATGGGGAGTCACTTTTGCAGCGGGGTTGGGCTCACTTTTGGACTGGGTATGCAGATCTCTTAAGGAGGGGGGTGATGCAGATTTAAGACCCTTGGTCCATCTGCAGTGTGTGTACCACAGATGGTCAGAGATCTGCTTATTTGGAGCAGGTCTGCGGTGAAGTGCAAGGCGCGCTGAGGGTCACGCGCGCACAAATCCAGGTGTTCTGTAGAGAATGAATTGAGGAATTCAGTGAAGTCTGACAATGTTTTATTGCAGATTCATGGTTTTGATTATTTTTTCTGTGCATTTCACAAGTCGCCGGATGTTACGGTGCAGGTGGATTGTGCACCTTGTTTTGGGGTGGCGCTGTCGCTGTGACAGCCTGTGCACATATCTCTGCTTGTTTTAAGGATGCAAAGAATGTAGATTGCCCGTGCAATCATGCACGGGGCTATGGGGCGGCTGCAGCGCCGGTGTACTGGGTTGAGAACACCAAGAGACAACTTGATGTATGCACGTGTCAGGGGTACTACGAGGACAGAAGGAGTTTGGTGAAGGATTTTCCAGACCTACCAAAATATTTTGAAGCGTAGTGGGGACACCACTAAACGGGGTTGGGGATTTGCATAAAAATCAGAAGTCATGAGAATCGAAAATCCAAAATGCGTCTTTGGAGAGTCCTCAGGAAAGGAAGCGACACCGCAGCCATCAACGTAAAAGAAAGTTCGTGACAAAGGAAAAATGAGGCTTAGGAAAGCCCTAGCCCACCGCTTCAGAAGCAGTCCACACGCTGGAGAATTATAGAAGTTCAAAAGCTCTCGTGGGAACCTCAGCATCGTGGACCGCTGCGAGAATTCTCCTTTGGCAGCAACCGTGACTCGCGTTGCTACGACGATCGTGAGGACGCGCTCCGGAGGTGGACGGCGTTCGCGTCACTGCACAGAGGAGCGCAGAGGAAGGACTGGCGGGGAGCATTTGTGGCATTTGTGACGACCTGCTCAGTTGCGACGTCAACTTCGCGTCCACCCTCCCTGTCCTGCGCCCAGATCATCAACACATGGTGCAAGGGAAGGGCGCGCAGCAGCTGATGGCGTCGTCCCAACGACGCAAACGACTTTCAGGAGCGCGACTGTTCTGGTGCTCGCGCTGGGAGTCACGCCTCACCTGGTGGGTGCTGCCCGCCCTTTTGCTTGTGAATATGTGTAAATATTTGTGGAAGCCCTGTATGTGACCTCAGTCAGTGTCATGGTGGTTTTTTTTACTATAAAACGTTTTTCCTTCCCTTTGCTCGCCAGGCTCCCTTCCGTTGGCACTCTGCCTCACATCCACGCCGGACGCCTTGAGCGCCGCTGCCTCAGCTCCCGGAGGAAATGCCTGCCATTTTTCCGGAGAAAAGGTCCATAGGAAGTCGCTTTTGCAGCAGGGCTAGGGTCACTTTTGGACTGGGTATGCAGATCTCTTAAGGAGGGGGGTGATGCAGATTTGAGACCCTTGGTCCATCTGCAGTGTGTGTACCACAGATGGTCAGAGATCTGCTTCTTTGGAGCAGGTCTGCAGTGAAGCGCAAGGCGCGCTGAGCGTCACAGGCGCACAAATCCACGTGTTCTGTAGAGAATGAATTGAAGAATTCAGTGCACCCCGCTGCTCGTGCCGTCTGTGTGAGGTACTGGTGGAAGAGGCGGTATTGAGGCCATTTGGGAAGTTGTAGGAAGGGGATGTGGTGTGCCCCCCTGCGGTGAAGGACCCGCATTTTCGGTGATGGAGGGCCCGACGAGGTCTATGGCGTTGATGGTGCCTTTCGGGTGGTGTTGGAGGTGCCCGCAGAGGACCGCTAGGGGTCCTTCATCCCGGCATGTGTGGTTGGTGAGTATGGCGTGGTGCAAGAAAGGGAGGAGAGGCTGCAGGTGGTTCCACAGGCATGTGATGATGTTGGTGGGCATGCCCGTCTGGTGGAGTATCCAGCGTGGGCATGTATAGCAACCGTTGTGCGGCTTGGAGGCGGATCGTGGCAACTTCGCGAATTTCCGGTGAGTGGTTGTGCGTCATGCGGTGTAGGAGAGGGGCATTATTCCTGGTGTAGGCCGCTTGCACCTCGTCCCCTATGGCGTTCCCATGGTGGGGCCATTTTGCACGGATGGCGCGAGTGGATATGGAGGTGGGCCAGCCCCCGTGTGCTGCCCATGCCTGGGTGACGGCGCGTGTGGCTAGCCGGAGGGCGGTGATGGGGTTTATCAGGTGGAGCGCCTGGAAGCCTATGGAGGCGTTCAAGACCCCGGTGATGTAGTACGCCAGGCTCTGGTGTGATAGGGAGAGGGCCTTGGTGGCCGGGGACGCATATCTGGGGAGATGAACCAGGTGTGACTGCAACTTGGTAGGGAGGGTGTTATCCTCAGGGTTGGCGGTCTGGATCACTCCCAGGTGGGTGGTGGTTTCCACGACTTGCATGGGGGGCCCTTGTGGCCCCAGGGTGGGGGCTGTGGCAGACCCCTTCATCATGGCCACCAACGCTGTGCAGTGGACGATGAGGTTGCTGTGAGAGAGGTAGGAGATTGTCACGTCCAGTAAGTCGTTGGCTTGTTGGGTGACTGTCGCTCCAGCGTCTGGGGTGTGGGTTTCGTGTGGGGTGTGTGCGACCATGAGGTTGGTGTCGTCCGCGAAGCCAACTAGGGGGGAGAGGAGGGGGTATGGTGCGTGGGCCGGGTAATCCTGTTCGATTGTCAGGGCTAGGGGGGAGTGTCACCAGGAGGTACAGGAAGGGGCCTTCTGCTCCTCCTTTGGGGACCCCGCTGTGCGGCTCCTGGAAGGGGGTGAGGCACGCCCAAGTGCGGACTGCGTATTCGCGGGTGCGGATGTAGTCGGAGGCGGGGTTGTAGAAGGGGAGGCCAATGTGTTTCCATACGGCTTCCAGGAGGAGCCAAGGGGTGCTTGGGAAGGCTCCCTTGACGTCGAGGGAGGCAATGATGAGGTCTACCGGGTCCATGCCGGCGATGGTGTCCTGGAGGAAGATGGCCTCGTGTGGGGACCGGCCCGGGATGGCCCTCCAGAGGCTGGCGGGTATGTGGGGGTACAGGTGGGGGCGGATGCGGCGCAGGAGGATGGTCCAGACAGTTTTGACCTCTGTGACTGCACAGACTATGGGGCACCAGTTGTCCGGGTTGGCCCAGTCCGCTTTTTTGTAGAGGGGGCGGACAACGTTTGCCCAGTCTCGTGGCAGCGGGGTTTGCCACGTGATGATGTCCCAGCCGTGGTGGGTGAGGATGCGGAGGAGGTGGGCGGGGAGATGGTAGTATTCTTCTGCAGGGAGGCCGTCATAGCCTTGGGTTTTCTGTTGACGGAGACTGTGGATGGCCTTGCAGACTTCGTGGATGGTGAAGGGGCACTTTTCTGGTTGCCTCCTCTGGGCGTGGTTGAAGACCTGAGGGAGGCGGTGGACTTTGTCTTGGGTGTCCGTGTCCAATGTGTCCCTGGTGGGTGTGTGTTGATGGAGGAAGCTGTCTTGGGTGGCTTGGAGCACGGTGGCTGGGTCGTCGGTGAGAAGGCCGTCCTCCTGCCTGACCGTGGTGATGGTTCGGTGGCCGGTGTCGGTCATGGCGTTGTTGAGGTGGCGGATGGCCTCTCAGGGGAGTTCATGTTGCGCATACCGTTCGTGCTCTTGGGCGATGCGCTGTTGCCTGTGGACGTGCCAGTGCTGCAGGTCCGCCCTGATACGGGCTATCTGCGTCATGCAGTGGTGGATGTGGCAGCAGGTTTGGGGGGTGTCGATGTGGAGGAGGGTCGCCAGTTGTTGCTTCGCATGGAAGAGGTCATGGGGGATGTCCCCCAGGGCCGTGGGTGGCCGGTCATCCTCAGCTTGGGGGTGTTGCTGGAAACCGCAATCGACGGCGGCTGTGCTCATGGCTGTGAGTAGGTCGGTGGGGTCCAGTTGGCTGCGCCGGGCGCGGTCTATGGCCCTGTGATATTGGGACCAGGCCTGCGTGTCATGCAGTGGGGGCAACTTCAGGAGGGGTGGTGGGCCGTGGTCCGCATCCTATGGGGGGCTGGGGCAAAGGTTGGGGATGGTGAGGCGGATATGCAGGGGCCTATGGCCCGTGGCTCCCAGCGGGAGGGGGCCGTATCGGGCCTTCGCCCGGATGACGGTGGTGGGGTCGCCATAGCATACGTCGATGCGGGAGGGGGCGTCCTCCGTTTGGTGGGGCAAATGGGATGATTGGTCTTCGAGGTTGGCCGTCAGGTCCATGAGCCGGAGCATTTCGATGGTGTCGCGGACTGCATAGTACTGGGGTGTGGCCTGCCCTCCTCGGTCCGCTCGGGTGCGGGTGGCGTTCATGTCGTTGATGATGATTATGGGGGCGAGCATGGCCATCTGGCGGCATGCTTTGGCCAGGTCTTGGAGGAACGGTTCCGTGGCATCGCCGAAGGGGACGTGGGCGCTGTTGACGTTGAGTTGCCATCTGTCCCCGACGACCTCGTGGACGGTTAGTCTCCCTGGGATGCGGTGGTGGTGGACGCGGTGGACGTGGATGCCGGCTCCGGCATATAGGATGGTCCAATGGTGCCAGTAGCATTTGTACGCTTTCTGGTCCGGGGTACATATAGGGTAGGGTTCTGGAGGGTCGTCGCCTTGTAGGCCTTGTTCCTGGAAGGTGAGGAGGTGGGGGACCCACTCCGTCCCCTGTGCCATCGGGAGCTCCTGGAGGGCAGCTGTGGCGTCCTTGAGGATGTGATGGCCGGGTGGTTGCGGTCAAGGAGGTTAACGGTGGCCTCAGTGGGTGCGGCCAGGGGCTGTGCAGGCTTGCGCCCTCGGCTCTTGCCCCGTCATGGAGGACGATTGGGGCCCGGGGACTTTTTGCCGAGTGGTGGGCGCTTGGGTAGGCGCGGTGGGGGGAGGCCCTGGCTCTATTCAGAGGGGAGCTCCCCGGTGTACTTGGTGCCTCTGTGGGCCTTGTTCTCGGGGGTGAGGAGCTGGATGGGGTCGGCGCTGTTGAGCTCCCAGGTGTGGCCTTCTGGCTTGTCCGGGGCGCTGTTGCCTTGGTCTAGCTCCTCTTGGCGGTGCCAGGTCACCCTAATCTGCACCCCATTGTTGGGGCCCAGTTCCCGGAGGCAGGACTGGATTGTGCCCTCAGACCAGATCCAGTCGCCCGTGTGGTCGTTGCGGAAAGGCTGTTGGACTTTCGCGCCTTTTTTGAATTCTGGGTACGTTTTTGGTTGGGGCGGTGCTCGTGGCGGGAGGGAGGATGATGAGGATGCTTGGTCTGCCTGGGGCGGTGGTGGTGGCGGGAGGGAGGATGATGAAGATGCTTAGTCCGGGTTGGTCGGGAGGGTCGGGGGGCTGCGGGGGATTGGGAGGTTGTTGCCCCGCTGTCTCTTCTGGTTCGCTCGGGGCTGGGGGCGGGTGCGCCTCTTTTCCTCCTCGCTTGCTTTGGTGGGACTGGAGGTGGTGGGGCTGGGGGGGCCTGGGGTCAGAAGAAGGGGTGTGTAGCCAGCTGGTAAGGGTCCCGTAGCGGGGGCTCTGCCGGCGTTTGCATGGTCGCTTTTGCGCGGTTGCGCGTGAGGTTGGCGAGCTTGCGTACGGTCTCCGGGGGGACTGTGGGCCATCGCAGTGCGGCCGAGCTGTCGTCGAAACAGTGGTGGAGGTCGTAGTTCCTCATGGCCTGAGCCTGTCTGAGCCAGGCCTCCGTGGGTTCTGGTGTGTCTGGACTGCTGGGGGATCCTGGAGCCCAGTAGAGTGCTGTGTGGAGTGCTTCCCATGGGGCGCCTTTGCGGCCTCTGGGGGTGGTGGCTTGGAGGAGTCGTTGCCGGCCTCTCGGGGGGTCTTCCGGGTCCACTTCTGGGGTGTAGGCCTGGGCTGCCATGAGGACTCCGTGTGTCCAGTGGGGGACCCACCATTGGGGGTCCGCTTTGAGGATGTGGACGGCGAGCTGTTGGGGGGGGGATGTTCAGGGTGTCCCACGATGCGATGGCTAGTTCTATCCTGGAGGGGTGGAGGTGTGGGGTGGCCCTGCGGCGTAGGTTTTGATCGATGTGGAAGGGGGTGACGGCGTCTTTGGGGCCTTGCGGTGGTGGGGGCATCGCTGGGAGGGCAGTGGGGTCCCAGTGGTGTTCGTGGGTGGCGAGGGTGTATAGGGCGGCAGTGATGATGTCTTGGGCTTGTCCCTCCAGGACGATGTGGCGCTCCGTGTCGAAGTCCTTTTTTGATGCATGGAGGTGGCCCCCGCGGCATGACCAGCCACAAAGGGCGCTGTTCAGTGCAAAAATGGAGGTGGCCCCCCGGCGAGCATTACTCAAAGCGGCCTAACCAGGGGCAAGAGCGTTCATAGCGAGCCGAAGTCCAAAGCAAGAAGAAGTATATACAACAAATAGTATATGAACCTGTTCTTGTTTCGACTTGGGCACTGACCAGGAAAATCTGGGTGCAGTGCACTGCCCTGCTTGGCACCAGAGGCCAGATGATTACCTGAACACCCCGCTGGGTGGTGGACCTGAGTAAAGTGCGGAGAAAAAATTAAACAAAATATAGAGAAAGGCAAATTAACCATATATGAAGAGTAGGGAGTTAGCCAGGTCATGGTTGCCACAAATTGCAGGGGGGGAGGGGGGGGGGGGCTGCAGTTGACAGATGACAGTGAGGACAAAGAGGAGAGCTGAAAAAAAAAAAACTGGAGGGGGGGGGACACCTTTCCCGCAATTTCAGTGCGAGCGCAGACCGCCGGGTCGCTAGTGGAGCTTCGTCCCCTTTCAAACTGAAGTATTAGGGAACTGTGACTTGTGAAGTGGGTGCTGTGGGTGCTGGAGGTGTGCTGAGGTGGAGAGTATTGGTTTTAGTGACTGTGCGACGTGTTGCACCAGAGCGTTTTTTGTTCGTGTGTTTGTTGAGGGGGGCTGATGATTGAATTTTGGGGAAAGAGAGTGGAGTGGGGTGATGGGCTGATGTGCTGTAGATGAAAACAGGGTTTTTCCAGGGGTCGTCCGTGGTGTCTGGTTGTAAGGTGTGTAGGTTTAGTATGGGGTTGTCCCTGAGCCACTGCCCGACAGCTTGAAGTATTGATTTAAGTCGTTGGCGCCGTGTTTTCATGGCAGTATAAAGGTTATCTCTGTGTTGGGTATAACTGAGTGCAGGTGGGGGTGAACGAAGAATATTACTGAGAGAGTTAGGACTCAAAGTGCGGGTATAATTGCGGCGGTAACCCAGTGTTGCGGTGGTTCACCAGCCAGAGATGAGTCTGTTGAAAGGGGGATCCCAGGCGTTGATATTGGCCTCTCGTAGGTGTTCAGTTGCAGCGCATTCAGTGACTGCTGTGATGGGTTCCAAAGGGTGTTTCAGTTGACATTTAGAGCAGAGATATTTGTTAAGGATGTAGTGTGGTTGGTAGCCTGTGCAACTGTGCAGGCCATTGACCCACTTAAGGGGAAAGCGGGAAAACCAGGAAGTGTGAGAGTAAAAGTCTCTGCTCATGGAGAGGTGTATGTTGTTTTGTGAGTGAGCTGGGAGTAAGTGTTTGACAGATTTAAGGGATACTTTACCAGGTAGTGGTGTGTGATGATGATAAATGAAGTAAGTGGAGCTTGGTTAGTGTGATCCTGGGGGGTAATTGATGTGAGTGCAGGCCCATTCAGAAATTGCTTCAGAGTAATCGTTGCCTGGAAAGTCAGTGTGACCCTTAATCCAGGTAAAAATGATATGAAGAGGAGAGGAATGGAGAAAGTTCCAGATGTCAGAGTACCAGAGACAGAAAGGGTTTGTGCTGGCAGTGAATGGATTATCTTTCGTCTGTTGGATGAATTGTAGAGTGCTGCAGACACTCCAGTTGTCTATGGCAAAGATTATGGGTTGCGGTAGGGTGGGGAGTATTTGGAAAAGTGTGATGAGGACGATGGCACCTATTTCTGCCGGATATGAACCTTTAATGGGGGATGTGTTGCGGATTGTTATGTGGGGTGCAGTGTTGACTGTGGCCGCCGATGCTGATGGTTTGTTACTTTTGGGGTCGTCAGAACCGTCTGTGTAGCAGACAGTGGCAGCAGGGTAGGTAAGGACGGCTGGTCTGAGGTCGTGGCACCCCCAGTAGTGGAGGTGGTCCAGTTTTGGTGGGGGTATGTTGCGCATCAGTGTGAATTGGAGAAATAATGGATTGAAATGGGAATGCCTGAAGGCATAAGGAAAGGAAGTGGTGTCTGGAGGGTTTGGAGGTTTAGTAGGAACGGATATAGCTTTGGGGTTGTTAGTGCTGTTGGTGACGAGGCAGAATCTGTTGTTGTTGCCGATCTGGACGGTCATATCAGGGAAGGTTGCTGTGGTTTTGTGCTGGTTGGGGTGATCTGGTGTGCCTGAGTGCCAGATTGTGGTTCTTTTGGGGTGCTGGGTGTTCTGAGTGAGGGAGTAGGTGGGGGGATCAGTGGTAGATTGGAAATAAGTGAAGGCTATCTCTGTTGGAGTGTGTGCAGGGAGTTGGTGGAGAAGACAGGGGTTAATGTTCGGAATGTTGTGACAGTAGTAGCCTAAGAAATTGGCAGAGGAAGCAGTCATATGTTGAAGCAGATGGCGTTCACAGGAGTCAGTGAGCACATTGTTAATGACTGTGTCATTTGTGGTTTTGGGTCCCTGGCCAAAGGAGTAGCAGAGAATGTGGTTAATAGTTTGTAAGTGGGTTGTGATAGAAGCGTTTTTGATATTGAGACCAAAAATGCATTAGAGAAGTATTTGGTTTTGTTAGCGGTACAGTAAGAGAGTTTGCCAGACTTAGAGATGTGAGTCCAGATGAGACAGTCCAGCTTGTCGAGTTTATCCTGAGGAAGGGAGTTGTAGATGAGAATGGTAGGTGAGTGTGGGTATAAGCTGGATGTTGGAGGGTTTAATGATTTCGTTGTGAGTTAGGGGGAGAGTGAAGAGGATGGTAAAGAAGACAAGTTAATGGTATTCACCAGGAGTTGGTACATCTAGGTATGTTGCCTTTGGTTGAAGAAGTAGGTACCCAGATATTTATAAAGGTTACGAGGGTTACCACTGTTATCGAAAGTACTAAAGTGTATGGTAGAGGAGATGAGGATGGTTACATGGGGGGCGTTGTTGAGAGCGTGAAGATCAGATTCGGTGGCGTTGAAACAAAGGCTGTATAGGGGCCTTTCAGTGAACAGGAAGTGGAGAATTTTGTGGAGGGTGTGGGGTGATTTGGTTTGCAGAGCTATGTCGTCAATGAAGGAGAAGAGAGCATTAAATTCTTGCGTGGGGAGGAGAGTTTTAATGTGAAGAATGATGGGGTCTATAAAGAGGTTGAAGAGGATGGGTGACATGGGACATCCTTGGCGGAGGCCTGGGATGCAGTGAGCAGCAAAGAGAGCGAAACCGTTGACTATGGGGTAGTCATACGGGGCGGCAAAGAGTTTTTTAATAAGGTTAATGCGGTAAGTGGGTATGTTGTAATTGGAAGGAAATTTCCAGAGAGTGTTGTGGGGAACAGAGTTGAAAGCCTTGTTGAGGTCCAGGTAGAGGTTGTAGATGTCGGGGTGGAGGGAGAGATGGGCGATCATGGGGAAGATGTGGTCCGTGGTTCGGTGGTTGGGTAGACCACCATATTGTGTGTTGTTTGTGAGTTTGTATGTGGTGGAGTAGTGGGTCAGAGTAGATGCTCCATAAGAAGCAAGTATTTTGTAAATGGAGTTGAGGAGAGCCATAGGCTGATAATTTATGGGTAGGTGTGGGTCTGCTTTTTTATAAAGGAGAAACATTCTTGCTTTAAGCCAGTGGAAGGAAATATTAGTGGTAACGAGGGTAGGGCACAAGTTGTAAATAAGAGATTGTATGTTGTGAGGGATCATAGAGAAGAGGTAGAGAGAGGTGTCACCAAACCCTGGGGCGGTGTAAGGTTTGGCATTGGAAAGTAAGTGGTCGAGGAATCGTCTAGTAAAAAGGGAATGTGGGGCGTCATCAGGGAGTTTGGGGGAGTTGGTCATCACTTTGTCAATGAAGGAGGTGTCAATGTCGAAGGAGGGTGGACCTCCAAGGGAGATGAGGGATTTGCCCATAGATTGACACATGGCGTTCAGGTCAGAAGTGAGGTTGCCATTTGTGTCGTAGAGAGATAGGGAAGAGGTAGTGCGCGGGTGTAAGATGTTGTTAATAGTTTTGGTTATGTGTTTGTTTTGAATGAGTGAGTAGTGTAGTTTCTTGTGGTTCTATGTTTGTTGCTCCTTGTTTCAGTCATTCAGGAGAGATTGGAGTGTGGTGAGAGCTTGTTTGTTGACTCCCTTTTGTGTATTAAGTTTGAGTTCTTGTTCGTTAAATTTTTTTTGAATTCCTGTTGGTTTGTGAGCGTGAGCTTGGAGAGTGTCTCGTTTATAGGCGGTGACAAGTTGAAAAAAAAAGGAGTCGCCGATGGGCACAATGTTGTCGAGAGCAAGGTCATTCCAAATCGAGTTATAACTAGAAACCCAAGTGTCCAGTGGTTGGAGGAGAGAAGTCAAATGTGCCTTTTCATTCTTATTCAAAGGACGATAGTGGATGGTGGATTGTGGAATGTGATATATGTTGAGAGGGTTGTTAGGGATGGCTATAGCTGTAGATATGGGCCTATGGTCAGTAGTTGAGTTATTGCTGTCAACGTAGGTGTTGAATGGTTTGAAGATTGTGTGGAAAGCAGGGGAGGAGAGGATCGGGTCGATGCGTGTTTGTGAGTGGAGTCGTGGGTTTGTGGGTCTGGTCCATTGTTTGGCTTCAGGGTGGTCTTTGCTGTATGGGTCGATGAGAGTAGGAGTCGTTGAATAGGAGGGAGGGTGAACCTGGTAGTGAAGCCAAGGCCAGTGTTTGGGGTGTTTGACGTTTTCGGTGTCAAGGAGAGGTTGAGGGTAGGTGTTAAAGCTGCCTAGGGGGACATGGTGTGGTTGGTCGTGTTGAAGTTTGGAGACTGTTTGTTCAATACGAGTTCTTAGGTGGGATAAGTGGGGCTTGTAGATATTGATAATACGAATAGTGGGGTAACCAGGGATAGTGAGGTCACTTGCAAGTACACAACCCTGCACTCAGTTGTGTTTGATGGTGGTGGTGTAAGGAGAAAGTGCGGAGTGGATGATGATGGCGGTGCCATTGGTGTGATCATCAGTGTTGTTGGTGTAAATATGGGTGTTGAGGAGATGACAGAGATTAGGCGCATATGGTATTTGTTGGAGACAGAGGATGTCGGTTTGGTTGTGCATGTGATGGAGTATGATTGCCTCAAGTTTGTCGATGTTTTTTGCAGTGTTATGGGTGGTAAGTGTTAGTTGTGTTTTAGAGTGGATGAGAGATTTACCTGGGTCTGGGGTGGTGTTGTGTGAGTTGTGGTGTCAGTTGTGAAACTTGGGGGGTTGAGAAAAATTTGCGGGAAGAGGAAGATTAGGTGGTGGCGTCATCCTGATGTTTCATTCCACCGGCAACCATGCAACCGGTGTTCCCGTGCAACAAGTAGACTTCCAAAGACATAATCGATGCGGAGACTTCCAAGAAACTTCAAAGCAACTCGTGGGCTTTATATTACACTTCCAATCACATGATCGATGCGGTGGGACCAAGACATAATCAAACGAATCCAGGTTCGATGAAATTCCAAAATGAGATACGGTCCCCCGACTTGGACTTGAGAGTTCACATGGAATGGTAGCATGGAAAGGGATAATAAAAACAAGGGCGAAGTGTCACATGAGAGGCAGTTTCGCGGGAAAGTGAATTCTACTATTTGCGGATTTAATTTTGCTTTTCCGAGCCAAATTCTTTAGCCGCCAGGAGGGTGAGTTCCCATGTGGACAAATCCTTTTTTGCGGCGTTTTTGTTTTTTTCTGCTTTGAGGATGATGTCTTTCTCCAGTAGGTTCCGTGCACCGGAGACCAACTTGATTCTTTGTATGGCTTCATTGTGGACAAGAATGCTGGAGCCGAGGTTATCAAAAGGAGCCTCGTGGTATTCGTGGCCTTTTGCACTTGGATTGTTTCCCAAGGGGGGAATGGCGGGGAAAGACCCAGAAAGGGAGATTGCTCTCGTAATTTCACGGAAACTCACAGAGCGTGGTGCCTTTACAACCGCCGCCTTGTTTGAGGTCGGCACATACACGGGTGGCGAGCGAGGCGCGAGGGGCGTGTCGGATCACACCGTGTATGAATTATCCGTATTGAATAGTATAAGACCAGCTTTCTTGCATTTGTCATTCAACCAATCCCACCTAGAGGTTCTCGACTCTGAAGCACTCCGGATGGCAGGCAAATCAATCTGAATCAATATAGAATATTTTGTTCGTATGATGGCATGCAAAAGCAAGGAATCCATTCCCTCAAGAGAGGCAACTTGGTTGAGAAGTTCGGTGGGCTCTATGCGCGTGTCCGATTTCTTGGCTGATACCATGAAAGAGTTTTCATGGGTAGACAAGTGAAATGGGAAACTCATCAAGAGGGGTTTCCTTTCAGGAGGGTGGTCGTCTTGCAACGTTTTGGCAATTTGAGGTGCCAAAGTGGTGGCTCTTTCAATGTCGAAGCGAACAAATCTTTGCCTATAGGGCAGCCCCTTTTTTTGATCTCTCCCCTATAGTGGGCGCAATTTCCTGAGGTGATGGAGGTGGTGTCTCGCAATTCCAGTTTGATTATTTTTTTAAAGAATTGGAAAGCCTCCTCTTCATCCAAAACTTGGAGATCTTTTGAAATGTCGACACGCACATAGTCAATGGAGTCTTCCTCATGATTTTTGTTGGCATGCGGCAAGACAAAGGATTCGGCTTGAAGGAGGTTGTGACCTTTCAATTATTTGGAGTGTGATGAGGAGGTTTGGCGGGCGAAATTGAAATTCTTTGAAATTGTCAGGAGACAAGAGCATATATCCTTCAGGATTGGGAGCGGAGCAAACATTAAATTCCTTAGAGTCACCTTTGGCAATCATGTTCAAGGGCACGAAACCTTGGGAGATGGTGAGGTCGGCTAGGAAGCGTCGTGATTGGGCGAATGCTTGAGAGTAATCCCAAACCCCATTTGTCGCTTCACACACCCTCAGATCAGAGAGTAGTACTATCAAAGTTCCTTTCACTCGGATTTTTTCTTGAGCAAGGGAAGCAATGGCAGGAAGGAGCATGTTGACATGGGAGGTGGTGGTGTGGACAGGGTCTTTTTCCCTATCATAGTTGAGTGCGGGTGTGAAGATGAATTTTTTTGTTTTTGATTGGTCGAGTACCTCCATGATGTTTAAAGCTGACATGTCTTGAGGAGTTACCACTTTGAAATTTGCAATGGCAAGACGGTGTTCTTCGGTGGTTTCCGTGTACTCATACATGGGGTTGAAATAGTGTTCGATGTCTGAGCCTCCGAAGTGAATTTGTGTGGTTGTTTGGTGAATTGGTGTTGAATGTCCTTAACCAGCAAAGAGGTGATGAGTTCTGAGTAAATTTTGGCGCCTTGGGATTGGAAGTCATAGACTTTGGAGAGCTCCTTTTGATCCAATGGTTTTTGAGTGCTCTTGGTGCGTCCGCGTTGTTCTTGGGGTCAAACATTTTGGGCTCGTGGCTCTGCATGTCTCCCAAAGGGATGATGTTGAAAGCTTTTCTCCTTTTATCGGCGAGTTTGTCGAAATCCAATTGTTTGACGGTGGGGTCGGCTCCATACTTGTTGCTTCTTTTGTTTGTGGGCGTTGTTTGAGACGAAGATTTGCTGACGGAGTTGGCTTTTTGAGGAGTTGATTTCGGAGTAGTTTTCTTTGGAGTGTTGTGTCTTTATTGCGTTTTTGGATTGGTTAACTGTTGATTGCGATTTGAATCCCGGGTTTTCTGGCTGGTCTTTCCAAAATGAGCAACTGAATTTGCCACAGACTTGGCGATGTCAGTCGCCTTGGGGTCCCATCGCTCCTTCTGATTTGGGGCCATCTGTGAATTTCTTTTCGATGACTCGGTGATTCGGTGCTCAATAGATGCGGAATTCGATTTTGAGCAGGTTGGTGCCTGGTGAAAGCGGCGAATTTGCTGGAATCACAAAAAAATAATTAAAAAATTGATTGTAGTCCGCAAACCTGTAATTAGGATTTTCCACGTCTGGGGTGTGTGCGCCGTGCCGAAGTCCTTTGGTAGGTGGGCTGTGTGCCGACGGTGATGTGGGCCAGAGCGCATTGGTGGGCCTTGCTTTGCCCCGTCCGGCGCCTGCGACCGTTTGTCCCCTGGGAAGTGTGGGTTTTGGTGTTTTGTTGGGGGCAGTCCAAGGGCCAGGGACTCTACCCCAAGCAGGGGGATGGCCTGTTCCCTGGACCTGTTGGGCAGGATGTATATGCCCGGGTCCCCTGGTGCGGTGCCTAGGTACAGGTTGCCCGTGATGGTGGGGGCCGGGAGCGGTCGGCGCAGGGGCGAGGTGCACGGGGTGGAGCAGAGCGGGTCGTGGTGTTCACATTGGGGGTGGTTGATGCCCTATGGTGTGATGTGTACGGCGAAGGGTCCGACAGCGCGCTGTAGTTTGTGAGGTTGGATGTCGTTGAGGCGCGCCACCGCCCGTGTGTGGGGGCGTCCTTTGCTGATCCACAAGGCCTCTGCCCATGATGCTGCCGGGTTCAGGCAGTCGTGATGATGCCTGTGATCGTGCGGTTGTGGGTGGCATCTGATACTCTGGTGGGGGGAGCACTTATGCGGGTGATTGGTATTGTCTTCGTTGAGGGTGCGGGCCTTGCGCCTTGCGTCCTGTCGGTGCTGGGCCTCTTGGGTGGGAGTGTGTATGCCTGTGTGTTTGGACCTCTTGTTGGGGCGGTCTGCCGTGTGGAAGGGGGTGGGCCAGGAGGGGGTGTGATGGAGGGTGGGGTGTTGGAGGTCCCCCCGTGTTGTCCACGTGTACAGAGTGGCCAGGGCGGTCCCCTCCGCCTGTATGGTGTATCGGTTGTCGTGTCGGCGATGAGTCACGAGGGCGTTGGAGGCCGTCAGCTCATACACCTGTGTGGTGTGGGAGTATGGCGGGTGACGATGATCTTGGCGGCGTCGTTCTTGCAGCTGGTGGTGTGGGAGATGATGTAGTGGGCCGCCAATTCGTGGTGGGGGGTGTGTTCTGTCGCGTCGGGCTTGAGTGGGGGATGGAGTGGTTTCGGCGCTAGGGGCTTTTCCTGGGCTTTCGCGTGCGGCGCCACTTTGATCTCGAGCAGGGATTGCGGGCTCCAGTTTTCCGGGGTCCCTACCGGGTTGGCTGCCGCTGCTGCGGCCTGGAGGAGGGCGGTGGTGTTGGTGTCTAGGGGGGGGGGGGCATTGGTTGGGATGTGAGGGTGTCGTGGTCTTGATATGCCCACCAAATGGTGTAGCCTCGTTGGGTGTTGCGGTGTGGGGTTTTGGTCTGGGCTTGCTGGATGGATAGCGCGGTCCTACTGTCGTCTGCTGCTTGTGGGTTCATGGGTGCGGCGTACGCCCATAACCCCGGGGTGTGTATGCCGTGTGGTGCTTGCCCTACTCCTCGTACCGGGTGGAGGGTGTGGTGGGTGCATGTGAGTCCTAGGCGTTCCTTGGGGAGGTCGCCACGGATGTCTTCCCACCTTTGTTGCCAGGTGTGTGTGGGGTCGTTGGGGGCGGGGTAGGTGATGACGTTGGCTTGCCATGGGGTGGGGCTCGGGTGCACCGTCATGGGTGCCGATGATGGTTGTGGCGGTATCTGGACTGCCTGGGCGGGGGCTGCCTTTATGGGGTCTCCCTCTGTTGGTGTGATGGCGGCATCCCCTTGGATGTTGGGGAGGAGGTGGTGGCGGTCCGCCGGTAGTGCCCAGGTTGTGGTAGGTTCGGTGATTGAGAACATCGGTTGCTTCATGCCTCTGATTGACGTGCTGTGGTACCTTGACAAGTATCTGTTGGACTGTGGGAATGCTGATGCAGTGGTTGTTGTGGATGAGACGCCAGCCATGGCCGCAAAGATTGCGATGTCGGACCTGAGAACTAAAGTGGCATTTCTGGCTGTGTCAGCGATCAAGCAAAAGGACCTTACCAATGCCTTCCGAGGTGCTCTGCAGCATTACATCATCATGTGGTACATTTTGGAACCCGAACAGACGGAGCAGGGAGTGACAGCTGCAGCTTAGGATAGTCAAGAAGCTTGGCTTCTGCGTGGCATTTTACTCTGGGCTTTGGACAGCAACTGAGGTCCGGATGGGCACCAGAAGCTGCATGCTGCAGAAGCCCCCCCAGAACGGATCGTGTCTCAAGTCCCCATCGACAAGACTGAGTCTACTGCGCCTAAGGCTGTGCCTACCCTGCCCAAGCATCTGAAAAAGATTGCCGAAGTTGTACCAACTCGGGGTACTGCAGCCAGAAAAGGAACCCCCTCCAGTAGCAAGAAGCAGGCAAAGAAAAAGGGAAAGGAATCGGAGAAGACGGAAGAATCAGACGATGACGATGATGACAAGGAGGAAGAGGATGATCTAGAGCAAGTACTGGAGCCATTGCAGAAGCGCAAGCGCGCGCCGGCCTGTCACTTTGATGCAATTGTCGATCATTGGGGTAAGGACCAGCCAAAGAAGAAAGCCAAGACTGCTGCAAGTGCTGGTGCAGAGTTCAAGGCGCCGTCGAGTTCTAGTACTCAGCCATCCCGGGGTACTGTTGCCTCCCCAACTGGAGGAAGTTCACTGGCAAGGAGCCTGAATTCGAGGTAAGTCACAATTAACTCAGGAGTTTTTCTCTTTTTGCGATCATGTGTGCGCGAGGTCTCGCGCACTGGCCTTCCACGCGAATGCATTTATATGCCCTTCAGGGCTTGTTCTTCTTGCCGAGCTTTTATTTCAGTGTTTGCATGTTGTGCATTTTGTGTCGTGTTTTCGTTGCCTTCTGTACACAATTGTTCCCACAGCCTTGAATTTGCGAGGCCTCGCGCACTGAGGGACACAAAAAAGCAATTTATTTCGCAGGACGAATTTCAGTACAACTAGATTTCCACAGAATGTCATTTTTGAAAATGAGCTTCTGAAAAGGCACGTGCTTTTGAGATTTTGAAATACAAAAACGGCAACATTCTTAGTATGCACCCTTCAAATCAATCAAAATAATGATTTATTTTGCTCAACAAAACTTCAAAAGAAGCAGCAAATTGCGTAAAAAAACAGTTTTCTTGGTGATGTCTGATTTGTGCGTGCTGCAAATGTGCAAAAAGAATAGTTTTTTTGGTTGCTGTTTTTTGTGTCCGCCCCTTCCAAAAGGGGGTGCAGTTTGCATTTGCTAAGATATTGCAAAAAATGGTAAAATAACACAACTGGAGAGGTACCCCAGCCCTCTCCGATTACACTGATAATGATGGGCTAAACATGCCACAATACACAACATACCGCACGTCACGCCATGCAAAACACCTTCAAACTCAGACTGGGCTGAACTACGCCCGGCTGTGGAATGTGAAACGCGCACAGCACGCTGATTGACTTGCATGTCAGAGAGTAATAGGGAATAGAAAAGTAGCAAGGAAGTAAAAAGATGGGTAAAACACGACGAAGAAATTCTCTAAATACCTGAAAATAAAGGTAATTAGCATAAGAAACTGCTAGGCCAAAAAGCTCGCTGCAAAACGCGTTAAAACGCGCACAAAAATGTTTTGGCCTTAAATAGGTGAATAGTTAACGCCGTAAGCGCTGTAACGCTAAGAGGACCATAACGCCGTGTTGCTCGCTGTGCTGCGTGCGTGTATGCAAAGAAAACCCGTTGCGAGCAGCGCATAAAAGTCGAAAAAATATTTCTGGTTTGCTGCCTTCTCCTTTGTCGTTCCCTCTCCTTTTCTTTCTTCACCATGTACCTTTCTTCATTTCCCTGTCCCTCCCCCCTCTCCTTCCTTCCGTCAGTGTAGGCGAGAGTCCCTGTGGGAAATGCTGTCAACCCCTAGCAATTTCAGGAGCGCCACCGCCAACATCAACACCAACAACATTGCCACCACCACCACCGCCAGTCCCCAACGCTCCAGAGGACGCGGACCAGACGGACGCGGGGTCACACAGGGCTAGATAATTGCTAAAATTGACAGTGTGGTATTGCGCATACTTCAGTGTCTTGTATGTGTATACTGGAAAAAAAAATTGTTTTGGCAATGGCACACAGGTAATGCCGCACACAGCACAACACCTTAGGACACAAACAGCACAATGAAACACAGCAAAAGACAGCGCAGACCACAACACAGCGGCAAAACATACACAGGACAGAGCAACACAGCAGAGCGCCAAACCAAACAACACAGCACCCCACAGCACCACACTGGAGGGCACAGCACAGCACGAAAAAGCATTAAAAAGCGCGAGAGAAAGCAGCACAGGACCACGCAAACAGAACAGTGCACAACAGCACTGCACCGAACGGAATAACACAACACAAGGCAGCGCAGCACAGCAGCAAGAGACACAGCGCAGCACACAGAAACACAGACCCAGACAAAAAAGCACGACACAACGCAAACAGCACAGCACAGCACACCAAGACACCACACCCCAAGTCACAGCACAACACAAAGCAGCACAGCACAGCACAGCACAGCACCACCAAGGCACACAGTACCCAAGGACACGGCACAGCACAAAGCTGCACCAAAAAGCACGCAAAAAAGCAGCCCAGCACCGCGCAGACAACGCTGTGCACAACAGCACTGCACGGCACGGAACAACACGACGCAACGCAGCGCAGCACAGCACCAAGAGACACAGCACAGCACACAGCGACACAGACCAGACACAACAGCACAACATAACGCGAAAAGCACAGCACAGCGCACCAAGTCACCACACGGCAAGGCACAGCACAACACACAGCAGCACAGCACAGCACAGTACAGCACCAGCAAGGCACAAAGCACCCAAGAACATGGCACAGCTCAAAGCAGCACCAAAAAGCGCGCAAAAAAGCAGCCCAGCACAGCGCAGACAACGCAGGGCACAACAGCACTGCACAGCACGGAACAACACGACCCAACGCAGCGCAGCACAGCATCAAGAGACACAGCACAGCACACCGCGACACAGACCAGACACAACAGCACAACATAACGCGAACAGCACAGCACAGCGCACCAAGTCACCACACGGCAAGGCACAGCACAACACACAGCAGCACAGCACAGCACAGTACAGCACCAGCAAGGCACACAGCACCACCAAGGCACACAGTTCAAAGATGCACCAAAAAGCGCGCAAAAAAGCAGCCCAGCACCGCGCAGACAACGCAGTGCACAACAGCACTGCACGGCACGGAACAAAACGACTCAACGCAGCGCAGCACAGCACCAAGCGACACAGCACAGCACACAGCGACACAGACCAGACACAACAGCACAACACAACGCGAACAGCACAGCACAGCGCACCAAGTCACCACACAGCAAGGCACAGCACAACACACAGCAGCACAGTACAGCACAGTACAGCACCAGCAAGGCACAGAGCAGCCATGGCCATGGCACAGCTCAAAGCAGCACCAAAAAGCGCGAGAAAAAGCAGCACAGCACAACGCAAACAGCACAGCGCACAACAGCACGGCAACGCACACAACAACATCATGCAACGCAGTGCAGCACAGCACCAGGAGACACGACACAGCCCACAGAAACACAGACCAAGACACACGGCAAGACACAACGCGAACAGCACAGCACAGCGCACCAAGCCATCCCAAGTCGCAGCACAACACACAGCAGCACAGCACAGCACAGCCCAGCACGCAGCGAAGCACACAGCGGCGGGGAACGCAGCGGACGGCAGCCACAGCCGCAACGCACCAAGCAACACGAGCGCCGAGGCCCGCGAAACGGAAATCAGCGGGGAGGAGGGGGGGGCGCAAAAGAAGGAACCAAAGGGCAAACGGGCGGGCAGCAGCACAAAGGCAAAGCCAACACAAGAAACAACAAAGGGAAGGCGAGCAACACCCGCGAACACAAGCCGGGGGGACGGGGAGGCGGAGGAGCAACAGCAAGCGGCCGGGACCGGCGACAAACCAAATGGAGCGGGGCAACAAGCAAGCACAGAGAACACGAGAAAAAACAAGCAGCACGGCAGCAAGCCTGCGCAACACAAACCACGAGGGGGTTGGGGGTGCAGCAGGAAGCCGGAACCGCCAGCGACAGTGAAAAGGCACGCCGCAAGGACAAAGCAGAGCGCGAGCAGGCAAAAACGAGCAGCCGGGCGACGACACCAACGACAGCCGGACCAGCAGGTGGCTGGGTGGGGGAGGGGGGGGGAACGGCCGGCAGCCGCAAACGCCCATGGGAAACCAACAGCAGCAACCAGCAAGTGCTGAGAGGAGGGGGAAGAACAGCAGCGCGACGACGACACCTGCAAAGCACAACCCGACGAGGGGGGGGGGGGGGCAAAGCTTGAGGGGACAACCGCGACCCGACGGACGGCAGCCGCGCAGGCACAAGGAAGCGCAGGGCGAACAAGGGAAAACGAGCGGCAGGGTGACAACGGCGGTGAAACAACAACGGGGGGTGGCGCATCGCACCCGCTCGGGAGGCCGGCTCGTCCGTCCCGGCCAGGACAAAGGGGTGGATCACCGCACGCGTTTGGGAGGCTGGGCCGCCCGTGTGGGCCAAGCACCCACACAACCGCAACCGAAACCGAACCGCCGAACAAAAACACAGACACCCGCACCAACACAGCACGCTCCACCATGCCAGGGGCCACGCTCCACCATGAGGAGGGCCACGCACCATCACAGCACGCCCCACCGTAAGGGGGGCCACGCACCAGTGCAACACGCCCCACCACGAGGGGGTCAGGCACCACCACAGCATGCCCCACCATGAGGGGGGCCAGGCACCAACACAACGCGCCCCACCATGAGGGGGGCCAAGCACCACCACAGCACGCCCCAGCATGAGGGGGGCCATGCACCACCACAGCACGCCACCGCAAGGCCGCGAGCCACGCACCACCACAGAGCGCCCCACCAAGGCGGCGACCGCGCACCAACACAACACGACCAACCATGAGGAGGGCCGAGCAGCAACACAGCACGCCTCACCATGAGGGGGGTCCGGCACCAACACAGCACGCCCCACCATGAGGGGGGCCATGCACCACCACAGCAGCCCCACCAGAGGGGGGCGGAACAGCAAAAGGACATGCCCCATCGGAAAAGGGCCCACGCACCAACGCAGGATGCCCCACCAAGAGAGGAGCGACGCACCGCCAGAACATGCCGCACCATACCGGGGGCCAGGTACAAACACAGCAAGCCCCACCATCAGGGGGGCCAGGCACCAACACAACACGCCCCGCCATGCGGGGGGCCAAACACCACCGGGGCACGCCCCACCATGTGGGGGGCCAGGCACCAACACAGCCCGCCTCGCTATGAGGTGGGCATGGCACCACCACAGCAGGCTCCAGCAGGAGGGGGGCCCAGCAGCAACAGGATACGCCCCAAGGGCGAGGGGCCCGCGCACCAACAAGTACACCCCACTAAGAGGGGCGCCAAGCACGGTCAAAGCACGCCCCACCATGAGGGGGGCCAGGCATGCCGAAACATGCCCAACCATGCGGGGGGCCGCGCACCAACACAGCACATCCCACCATGTGGGGGGCCAGGCACCAACACAGCACACCCCACCATGTGGGGGGCCACACACCACCAGAGCAGACGCCACCATGGGGGGGGCTTGGTACCAACACAGCAGGCCCCACCATGGGGGCGGCCACGCGCCACCACAGCAGGCCCCACCACGGGGCCGAGCCATACACCGCAGGCAGCCGGCCCGTCCGCGCCGGCCCAACGCAACCGGAACAACCAAGACCGACCCCACACGGCCAACACTGCCCGCCACAGCCAACGGCAGGACAAGCACAACACATGCAACAGCAGGACAAGCCGACCATTAGGTGGCGAAGACGACGGCCAACCAACAAAACCAGCCAAGCATCGGACTGGCAACAACGTAACAATCCCACACCCAAACACGCCAAACACGGACGAGCCACAACAAAACACACCCAACGGGAAACAAACTGTGTAGGGGACGGCCTACGGGGACCAAACGCCGCCGGCCAGGCACATATGAGCCGCCGCACAACCCCAAACAAGCCGACCAGTGGCTGCTACGACGATGGCGAACCAACACAACGTGCTGGGCACGCCCCGGTTGCACAACACTGAACACCACATCCGGAAGCCCGCCCCCAACGAACCCTAGAAACAACCGAGACAACAACAACGACAAGATGCGGCTGCACCAGCGCCGGCTGCAGCGCGATAGACCCAACGGCGAACAAGCCGACCGTAAGGTGGCTAACACAACTAAGCACCAACCAAACCGCTGCAGAAACCAGGACCCAACCAAAAACAGAGCACACGCATACCAGCCAACACCAAACGAGCCGGGCATGCAAGGGTCGGAACGGGAACGGCGTCCCACTAGTCGGCAACACCATGGTGCGCCACGCCCGCCGATGACCATACCCAGGGACATAACAAAACACCGCAACTCCACCATTACACAACCGACCAACCAACTGCAACGAGCTACTTCAAACCCCCCACCCCCTGGGAGAGCTCAAGCTCAACCGAGTCAGGAGGCGTGAGTACGCGTCAGGGCATGTGAGTCCCGTAGCACGTGCTTCTTCAAGTCGTTTCACGCCTACTGAAAACCAACCCACCAACCCAGGTGGGGCTGCCTGCAGAACAAGGCCTCTAACCCAGCCCTTGGCCCCTGGGCCCCGTAATCACAAGGTTGATGAGGAGATGCCATGGGACCCAACCCCACATATCATCTGCCCAAAGGAGAGAGATGTGAGACCTTGGTCGAACATGGGTTACGTCTCTGGGCAGAACCCGATGGAGGGTACTGCTCGCGGCGACTGGTGCCCTTCTCCCACATGGGAGAACCGCTTTATGGGGGCACGTGACGTAGGGTCGTGGGTGGGTGAGCCAAAGCCTCTTGGTAAGACCCCTTCGGGGGCAGCCCCAGTCCCGACATGAATTACCTACCTACCTGCAAATGTCCAAAAGGAATAGTTTTTTCGGTTGCTGTTTTTTGTGTCCGCCGCTTCCAAAAGGGGGTGCAGTTTGCGTGGGCTAAGATATTGCAAAACATTATAAAATAACACAAGTGGAGGGTGCCCAAGCCCTCACAGATCAGACTGATAATGATGGGCTAAACATGCCACAATACACACCATACGGCACCTCACGCCATGCAAAACACCTTCAAATTCAAGCTGAGCTGAACTACGCCTGGCTGTCGAGTGTGAAATGCGCACGGCACGCTGATTGACCTGCATCTCAGAAAACAATTGGGAATAGGAAAGTAGCAAGTCTTGCCAGGCTCGTTCCTCCTGTACCCGAAGGAGGTAACCTGCACAAGGTGCCTGGGTTCGGACTGACGGAAGTGTCGGTCGCGGTGCGTCACCCTGCGCTGTTTGATTGTTTTCCGCCATCGACACACGGTCAGTACTACCAAACCCACCCTTGCGGTCTGTTTCATTCAAACTGTCTGTTTGAACAACATCACATGCTGCATACCGATTGAGGAGTAGTTGCGCAACCGGCTTGTCACCTTGCAACACCCAGTGCTCAGTTGTGCCCTCATTGGCAATGATGATTTGTATGTGGTCCCCATAGTCATTGTCAATGGCGCCACCGGCCACATCCAGCCAATACTTCAATTTGAGACTGGACCTGGAAGCTAATTGTCCATACAAACCTGTTGGAATGGCCATGGCTAAGTCAGTGGGCACTTTAACCCGTTCTTTGGGGGGAACTACTACCTCGGCTGTGACAAATAGGTCAAGTCCTTCAGACTCTGGGGTGCCACGTCTTGGCAGTCTGGCATGCTCAGACAACAGCTTCACCATCAGGGGGGGGTCTGGCTGTGCAAAGCCTGGCATGAGCCCGCTTAGTGCCACGGAGTACTCATGAGTTGTAAAATGAGCGTGGATACCAGGCTCAAATGCATATGGGTCATGCACTGTTCTAGGGATGTGTGGACATCGCTGCTCACCTGAAGTTGGAGGGGGGGTGACTGATTTTTCGGGCAGAGCGACATGACATCGCTGCACTTGAAGGCTTTTATAAAAACTGCCATGTGTTTTATATACCGTGTCAGGTCCAAAATTCGTGATGTGATAAGTCCCAAAGTGAGATCCGATGTCATGAATCAGCATGCGACCATTCTATGTGACCTTTCGTACAGGGTCAGTCTGCCATGGTTCTGCACTTGTTGGCTTTAAACACCCATACGAAAGGCCCATCGTGTCATGTTTGTCCGTGGCCTGCAAACATACCATGGGCTGTGCACCATGCTGAGGACAATGTTTCGAGTATTTGCATGCCACACATCGCACACTACACTCTTGTTCGGGCTGACATTGGTGACATTGGACCACAGTTTTTCGGGGACCAGTGCAAGGAATGAGTTTAATACGATCCGTTGGCACAAAGTACGGCCATCCGGGTATCAAGGCAGAACCAAATCACAATTAAAAAAGAAAAAAAATGATTATAAACTTGGAGCCTCTATGCAATATGAATACAAATACATGTTTACAACGACACAGTTGTGGGCCGTTGCTGCTATGTGCTGGCAGCACTACATTCACCCATACCCCCTTTTTGGCCACCGTGGATGGTGTTTTTGTCTCAACCTGTCACATGCAGCTGAAAAGAGGCATCACAATGAGGTGTTCTGGGAACAGATAAGTACCAGCACAAAATGGAACACCGCTGCCGGTATCAGCCACACCCTCAATATCTTTGGGGGGTTTAGGGGGTATCACACCTTTGCTCGAGGACAGCAAAGCGCATTGCAGTGACCAGCTCATGCTGCTCCCCTTTTGATTTTACGCACTTTCTCAGGCTGACGGTCAGTAACTGGCCTATCAAAACCTATATGTAACACACTGCAATCAGCCGCTCGCCCTACTGGACCACCGGGCTACACCTTGCGCGGCGCCCATTTTGTTGCCACTGCATGTGATGGTGCCGCATTTGCCTCTCGGGAACTCGAGGGGGCGGCCTGCGGACTCTTGGGGCGGCTTCGGCATTTTCCCGTGGCGTCACCCTAATCTTTGTTGGTCCGACGGCTCCAGAGGTTGGGCAAATCTGACCTGCGCCTGTCTCGCCACCCTGACCTGGAACCTGTAGATCCAGCTCGCTCCCGCGCTGTGGATCTTTCATCACGGGAGCCTGGACGGTCATCGCGACTCTTCCACTGCGGTGGCTGCGGATTCTTGCCTTTATCATCCTTATCCCAACAGAATTTGGCTCCATGTCCAGATCGACCACTATACTTGCGGTGGTCAACTGCACGCTCCCCTTTTGACGCACTGGGAGATCGGCTGCTTGTGCGACTGGGAGTACTTCCCTGTTCCGGGCAGCGGGTCCCGCAAGTGTTGCGGCGTCCCTCAGACGCGCGATTTCGCCGAACACCAGAAGACCCATAACGGTTACCGTCCGGCGTGTGACGGCGCCTGTCTGGCGTGCATCCCGTGCGGTTGCCGTAATCAGGTCCCCTACGCTTATCATTGTGGCTGTCCCTATTGCTTTTACTCAGACTGCAACGCCGTTCATATGGCCTACTGGGAGTATTAACAGTTTTGCTACTCCTCTCGTCACTCCAGTCCTGACTTCTATGCCGCGGATCTGATCCGGATCCCCTACAATCCATATGTCGCTCACCTCCTGATTGAGGCTCATTGCGGTAACGTGACCATGAGTGGGGACGATACGGGCTGCTGCGCCCGCCATGAGGTGACCGGCTTCGCGATTGAATGGACTCTCGGACGACATTGCATGCACACGGTGCCCTTGCCGCCCATATTCACGCTTGTGGCAATGTTTATCTTCCTCCGCCTTGAAAAATGGCATAACAAAGAGGAACACCTCCGCGTAGAAGAATCCGAGCCCCGTTTCGGCCATGCGCCGATAGAGTTCATCAACAACATGCCGCAGCACTGGGGTCTTGCCGGGGTCACGATGGAGCACCAAACCACATAATAATATTGTGTGCCATTGCACAGGTCACGCCTCCTGTGACTCTACACCAAGCCTCAGTCCATCAGGTGTACCAATCAACCCAACCCTAAGGTGTCCATTGCTCGTCCGGGATTTGGCACTCCTCAAACTCAGTAAGGGCTTCTCCCGAATGCTAGTCTTTACGGCCGTCAGCCGCAATGAGGCGGAAAAATTTCAAGAAGTCACATGTCAGTTCTTCACGTGTGTCTTGCAACTTCTCCTCCTCTGCCTTCCGTTGTGTGGCAACCAGTGCATCAAGTTGGAGCTCGGTAGGCAACAGACGACCTTTGGAATTCAACCACCGGAAAAGTGCTTCTTGAAAAACTCTCCAGCTACTTTCCTTTTTGTACGTGGGGACACTGTTCATTGCTTGGACCCGGAGCTGTGACTTGGGATTTGAAATATCGTGCCTATCTTTATAGATGGCATATGAGCGGGTGTCACCAGCCGCGGTTGCGACCGCGGCCTGTTGCAATTTGGCATCCATGTCCCCTTCAGGTCGCACTTCTAAAAATGCAAAACCCCAACTAATGCCTGTCGGCCGGATCTCTGGGAGAGAAGCCGGCGGGTAAAGGGCAAGACTGAGGAACAAAGTACTGATCCTCATCACGGCACCAGTGGATCTGCTTGCATGCCTTTGCATCTGTTCCTCCACCACTCAATTGGGCCGCCCATGTGTCCTGTGGCGCCGACGGCGACCATGGCTGGAAGCCATCACCGGTGACTCCCATACACTCACATCCCGTACATCATACACTGGCACCGTGTGTGGGTGCCTTGGCACCCACCAACTGGGCAGCATACTCGGACTGCTCCACCTGCCAATACTCTGTCCGTCAGGGCGCGTTTCAAATTTTCTTGGCCGCTTTAGGTGGCTCGGCAGTCCACCAGTATGCAGGGGGTGGGGGAATTCCCTTCCCTTTGCCCTTACCTTTACCTTTGCCGTGGGCATACACGGCACCATCTACAAACAACGCATTCTCACAATCAAAAGGTCCAGGACGCGGGGGTTCTTAGGAAAAAGCAGCGGACAACACTTGTGGAGTACCAGTTAAACCAAGAAGTGCCTCTTGCGGGAAGGGAGCAGGGGAAGGAGGTGCATCATGCTCAGAGGGAGAGAAGGAAGGGAAGGAGGGGTGTGGTTGACTTGTACCGAAGTTGTTGACCGGCTGCGGAGTTGGCATAAGTTGATGGTCTATTACATAATTGTGAGCTCGATATGCTGTAAACTGCATCCTATCACTTTGACACTCATGTGGTGGCGGGTCTGTTGATCTAGCACCGTGCGTCGGAGAGGAAGCAGTACGTGCGCCAAGACCGTACCTCTCGTCTCGCTGGTGCTCCGCAACACTCAAACCCACAGCAACGCCACTACCAGAGGTGGGCCGGCGCAAGGGTGACGGTGACGGATCATTGGATTCATGTGAGGCTTTAACACCCTCACCAAAAGCAACGCCACTGCCAGAGGAGGGCAGGAATAAAGGTGAAGGTGACGGATTGGATTGATGTGAAGCTTCCCATGGCGTGGGCCCGGGACCGTGATTTTGGCGAGCAAACATTGTTTCTACCTGCTCGGCCAAGCTCTTGAGGTTCTCATGTGCTTGTTGCACTGCAACCACTTTATCCTTTATTTGCGAGACATTATTTTTGAATTTTTCCTCAAACTGTGACACCACCTCCGCACCCAACTTTCCACTGCGTGCTTGCTCACCCATGTCGTCTTCACACTTTTGTAGCGTTTGGTTCATTCTGCACACCTCATCACGCAACGTGTCATACTGAGCATTTAATGCACCTGCGTCCTCGGTTGAGCACCACGTTGCTTCTTGAGCCTTTGCCTGGTATAAACTGAGTTTCATACCAGGGCTGGTTACCCGGTCAGTCAATGATACCTGCTGAGAACGCAACCCACACATGTCGGAATCATGTGACTGAAGGGCTGCAGCTTGACCAACCTGGGAGCTGCAATCAGCAAGACCTTCAATGAGACTGGCTATGTCACCTTTGACGGAATCAAGGGAAGGAGACAAGGATTGGAGAGAAACCTTCAACTGTCTGACACGTGTTTCTGTTTCCCTTTCAGCTCTCTCCAATTTCACCATTTGCTCCCCATCCTTGGCCGCACAGCTTTCCAAGGTGGCAACCCGTTGGGAAAGGGCGGAAATGCTGGTTGCTACTTGTTCCTCGGTTGCCATTTTTTGTCGTTTGCTCCTTTCCATGGAAGTCAGCCATTCATCATGAGATCCCAATTGGTATTACATTGTGGTGATTCCTTGGACAAGGGGGGAGAGAGTAGAAGACACATGGTCCTTGGTTGCCGTTTGTTCTCTTTCTCCACGGTTGATGGTTGTTAATTGCTCTTCATGAGATCCCAACTGTGCTTCCTTTTTTGTGAAGTGTTGGGCAAAGGGGGAGAGGCAGGCGGCAACCTGATCTTGTGTGACCATATGTTCTCGCCTATCCTTTTTCATGGTAGTCATCCAATCCTCAGCCGAGCCCAGTTGGGACTCCAATTTGGTGAAGCGCATCTGGACCCGCACCTCTAGGTCATCAATAGTAGAAGCCATGTGTTGATGACCCGCGGTGAATTCCTGCTCCATGCGAACAAACTTACCATCAAGAGTGGAAAGGGCAAATCGGCCTGGGGGGTTTGGCGCCTGGCTCCATCACTTGTGCTTCAAATTTCTTGATCATTGCGGAGACATCCTTAGGCAGCCCAAGTTACATGGTCAAAAAGATCCCAAAGGTGCCTGACGGCGGGAGCCAGGAAAAATAGTCGTTTGGGTGGCCCGAACACAAGGAGTCTCAGAATCTAGTCAAAGATTGATTACTTGGACTACTTCGGTTCGTTTTTGACAAAACGGAATCCACCAAAAAATAATTTATCTCGCTAAAAGCCCACTGCTTTTTCCGGAAAACCAGGACTTTTTATTTATTCTAACATTTGTGCTTTGGTATGAAAATCCCCATTAACTCTTAATTGTTTCCAAAGACAGTTTTTGAAATGCGTGTTGCAGGCAGCACCACAAGAAACACTTTTCCGCATCCATCTTTGCCCGAGGCCTCTCGCAAACAGCAACACAACAACGCAGGAAAATGTAAGACAGGGTGAAACGTGCCGCGCAAAGTGACAGCAAAAAGGTGGTCGAAGAACAGTGACTAGCGTGAGCCCTCGCGCATAATATATCACAACAAACGAAGAAATCACTTTTTCTTCGGAATAGTTTGCATCTTAGCACCCATAGACTTAGCCACGGACGTCTTACCCTTTGGAGGTGGCTTTGCGGGTTGTTCTCCTGGTGCGGACTGACGAGCTGGCTATGGAATGGAAGTCTGGGCCGGCTCTCCTCGGACCCTGATCTCAGTGCCGCTTTCTTTGCTGTCTTGCCTTGGGAGCCTTGCGGTTCCTCCTCGGGTTCTTCTTCACTCTCCTCCTCCTCATCACCATCGCTCTCGTTGGTATCTCACCGGTGACCGATTTCGCTGCCTCGGGTTTACAAGCAGTCTTCTTCTGCTTTTGGGGCAGGTTCCTCATCAGTTAACTTCCGCTTTGCTGCAGGGGCCTGTGCAGCTGCAGCTTGACTCTTTTGAACGATACCTTTTTCCTTCAGTTCGCACGCATCCGAACCGTACTTCTCATCCCGAACCAAAAGGGGAATACCACAGTTCGTCCAGCTGGCCTGCTGATCCCAATCACCAGACTGGTCCAGCTTTGAGCCTTCTGTCAAGAGGTGGTTCAGCAGATTCTGCACTCTGTTGACCCAAGGAGCGGCATCGTCTCTGGACACACCAGGAAAGTACATGCGAGAATCAGGCTCGATGGACACAATCTTAGACGCCAAGTGTGGTTGATGATCGATGAACGCAAAAGCAGCGGTGAAGGCCGGCGTCCGCTTCAGGTGGTGGCGGTGAGTATAGAAATACCGCATGACATGCGTTCTCAGAAGGGGCCCGCCAAATTCTGCGTCTGCCATCTCCTGTACTCAGGTAGGGCAAAGCGTCAGATAATTTGGAATCTGCGGAGAGAGAACAGTTGTTGCGCGAGGCCTCGCGCAAAGAAAGGACGCAACGGTGAAATCATAGCTTTCTGCTGCAGCTATCTGGCGACGCTCTCAGCAACCAGCGAGCGTTGAACAACTTAGGATCCCCCACTGGCTTGGCTTTGGTTGACCAACTAAAGATCGGAATACGCAATATGGTGCCTATGCGCGGTGCGTTGAAATCATCATTGAGGCGCCTATCTGTCTCCGTGTCCAGAACTTCGTACATATTGTCAACGACAGCTTGAGATCCGCAGATGAGTGTGTCGGCGCGCGCCATTTCTTCATACAACCAAGTGGTGCACATTGTCTTGGTGGCAAGATGTTCAAATATGTCGCCATTGATGGCAATCATCCTCTTTTCGATCTCCAAGAACCGCTTTGGGGGTTCGTTCACCAGAGCTGCAATTCGGGTCGCCTTCAGTGTGATAATCTGACTTGCAGCCATTGGATCCTGCTGTTCCACTGTCTTGAATTCACCAGAAGCGCCAGCAGCTGCGGGCAGCACACGCCTCTTGGCGACCTCTGTGCCCAAGAGTCTTCGGATATTTGCGATATACGGGCTAACGGGCTTACCTTTCGCCTCCTCGTGCCAGGACAGTGCGCGCAACAGTGACTTCCACAACGGCCATGGACCGCGACTCTTGCCTTCAGGTTCCCGCCAATAGCCCCATGTACCAAGAGTCACCTTCAGGGCCGGCTTCCCGAGTGCTGCAACCTCTGCGCGGGTGCGCATGTCTTTGGCTACGAAACACGAAAGGAGAAGGAGTTACACAGCCAAGTGGAAACACAACCCAGGCCTTGTCAGCTATACACACCTTTCTCAGGTCAAACGTACTGGATGTTTTGTGGGTGATCCAGGTGCATCATGACCCACTGTTCGATGATGATGGTGTCAATCAACTTCTGCAACCACTGAAGGGTCGTTCGTTCGTCCTGCATTTGGGCCGCCACTTTCTTGTAGAACTCTGGGGATATGATACCCTCCAGTTTCTTTGGCGCATTCTTCGACACTTTTTCTCCTTTCTCATGCAACTGTTTTAAACCTTTTGAGGCATTGATACCAGCATAATACAGAAATGTCATGAAATGTTTCCACAACTTATACGTTTTGTCCTGGAAAAAACAAGGTCATGCGCGAGGCTTGGCGCAACAGGCAGAGTCGAAATGACGCTAAATGAACATACCAATTGACCCGGCTGCTTCAGTTCAGCGGTTGCAACAAGGGCACTCATCTGCTAAGCATCAAGAATGGCGTTCTTGAGAATGTTATATGTGTCGGGTAAATGCTGACGCCACTGATCTGGGACACAGCGAATGAGGTTATCTGGTGCCTCCCACAATGGTATCGGCTGAACGTCCTGTGCGCTTCCTTGGGCTTGTCCAGCCAGTTTTGCACAGAAGGCCCACGGTGTATCCGGCCTCAGAATATTGGCCGTGCATGTGGTATGCAATTTCTGCAAATCCAAAAATGCTGCCCGTCCCTTGTCCCGAATTTTCACAACCCCTTCAACGCTGTGCTGTCGAGATACACAGCAATAATCGCCATCTGTGAATGGAAGACAGGTCCTTGCGCGAGGGCTCGCGCAACAAGAGGTTTGAGGTTTGAGGTTCGATTTTGTGGGTACTAGACGCCTTTCGGCCCCGGGGGGCCACCTGGTTGGGGCAGGTGATATCCTCCCCACCGGGTCCTAGTGGGGGGCCCTCCAAGACGCACCTCCTGCCTGGTGGCGGAGTCCCCCGGGTTCACAGGGATCGGAGCCCGGTACCTCCCCGGCTTCCCCATTTCGCCACTCCCCGGTCAGTGCATCAATTTGCAGCCGTGGCGGCGGGCGCTTACCCACCGCGTCGCGGCCCTAATGCGTGGTCGCCCGGGGTGCCGGCGCCGCTGGGCTTCTGGTAGTCCCCGCGTGCCCTTTGCGTGTGTGTGCGCTCGCGCTCCCGCGGCGTCCGCTCCCCCCCCCCCTGGGTGGTGTGGCGTGCGCACCTCGCGCGGTCCCGGCACTGGGCGCTGGTAGGGCCGTTCCACGTGGTCCGTGCCCTTCCGCGTATCCTGCCCCGGTCACTTGCTTCGTGTGGCGTGCTTGGGGGGGGGCGGTCCGGTCCCGGTTCCCCCCTACCTGGCTTGGGGCTGTTGTTGCGAGGGGCGTCTGAGGTCAGGCGCTCCCCCTCCCCCAACTGCTCGCCCACTCGGCGGGCCGTTGGGCTCCGCTACCCACGTGCTGTGGGCACGGGTGTGTGGGTGTGGGGGCCCAACACTGTCTTCTTGGCCTGCATGCCCTGTGGGGGCTGCGTGCCGCGGGGGTGGTGTGGTGGGGGACCGTCCCCGGGGGTGGGTGGTATGCCACTGTTGTGAGATGCGTCTGGTGTCAGGCACTGTCCCTCCCCCGACCGCCCGTCCCCTGGGGCGGGCGGCCGGGGTGCCGCGGCACGTGTGTTCCGGGTGCGGTCAGTGCGGGTGTGGGGACCCAGCACCGGCTTCACGGCTCGCGCCCTTGTGGGCCGGCGTTGCGCGCCGTGGGGGTGGCGGAAGGGCGTCCCCAGGGAGGGTGCCGTCCGCCGTTGTGAGGGGCGTCTGGGGTCAGGCGCTCCCCCTCCCCCGGCTGCCCGCCCCCTGGGCGGGCAGCCGGGGCCCACTACCCACCGGCTGTAGGTGCGGGGCGCCGCGTGCGTGGGGACCCTTCACCAACCCCACAGCGCGTGCTCTTGCGAGCTGGCTTTGCGCGCTGTCAGGGCGGCACGAGGGCGCCCGGGGGGGGTGTCTCCTGCCTGGGTGTGGGGCGTCTGGGGTCGGTCGCT
>CAXIWF010001256.1:0-49659 GCA_964036045.1 Eutreptiella sp. 'Long Island Sound 2002' | reverse complement strand
AGACAACGCCTCTGCAAACATCGTAGAAGTACTCACCTCACTGTAAAGTTTAGTCCAAGAATGTCATTGCAGTATACAAAAATATTGAAAGAATGACATAAGAAGAAGAAGAAGAAGAAGAAGAAGAAGAAGAAGAAGAAGAAGAAGAAGAAGAAGAAGAAGAAGAAGAAGAAGAAGAAGAAGAAGAAGAAGAAGAAGAAGAAGAAGAAGAAGAAGAACAGGAAGAAAAAAAATATTAATTTTAAAACAAAACCACATGCTGCAAAAAATAGTGCAGTCCTCGAACGCTTATTGAACTCCAGATATTATACTCACCAGCCCTCACTCTTCCGCTCTCTGCCTGCCTGTTTATTTCACTTTTTAGCGCCTCTCTTACGGGTGGTCGTTGTCGCACCCGCTTTCTTGGCAGCAGCAGCTCCTCTTCCACGCCTGGTCGGAGCAGCGGGTACGGACTCCTCGGCATCGGCCTCCTCCTCCCCCTCTGCACCCTCCTGGGCAGGGGCCGCGTCATCGGCGGCAGCATCAGCAGCATCGCCAGCATCTTCGTAGTCGACTACTTCGTCTTGGTTGGACACGCCTGCGCCAGCAGCGTCAGCAGCAGCCATATCTACATCATCAACCTCCTGCCCCTCCTCAACAGCTCCCGCACCTGCATCACCTGCTTCTTCCACCGCAGCCGCAGCCTCTGCCTCCGCCTCGGCATCATTATAGCGATCTCTCACGCGGCGCGCCCCTGCATCATCATCACCGTCATCATCACGGGTTCCCCTTTCCCTGCTTCTGCTACGGTCTCGCAGGCGCTCACGGTCCCTAGTTCCCTCTCCTTCACGGTCCCTGTCACGCTCACGTCCACGGTCGCGGTCCCCACCACCACGGTCAGCACGCTGGTTTCCTCCCGTCCCCGTCCCAGAGCCACTTCTCGCGTTGATAATCTCCCGGGCACGTTCGCGTTCACGGTCCCGTCCAGTCCCACGATCCCTGGACCGGGATCGGTCCCGACCGCCACCCCCGCCCCTTTCTCTCCCACGGTCGCGATCCCGGTCTCTTCCTCCGGCTCGGTCCCGGTCCCGGTCAAAGTCTCTGTCCCCGCGGCCCCGGTCGCGATCACGGTCTCTCCCGAAGTCACGGTCACGCCCGAAGTCACGGTCACGGTTGCTATCACCTCCGCGGTCCCCCCTGCTGCGACGATCAGCAGCAGAAGGAGCAGCTGCCCCAGAGTTGTCTCGGATAACGCTGATTCGGACTCCATCGAACCTTGCGCCATCCAGCTTCGAGGCAGCCAGATCAGCATCCGAGGCTGTGGTGAACTCCGCGACACCTTCCCCCCGGTCATACACATCGGTGAAACCAGGATCAGCCACCTCGTCACGCAGGAAATTTTTCAGGGTTTGCCAAGTGGCTCCATCCGGCAAGCCCGAAATCTTCACGCGGTGCTCAGTGCGTACTCTGGTGGACTTCTGCCCTCCACCCCCTCCTCCGCCTCCCCCGCGGGAGCGACGGTCGTTGACTCCACCGCGGCGAGATATCTCCACCTTAATGTGGCATGGCGTAGCGTGGCGAAGTATAGCGTATGATGTGACGTCGCGTAGCACAACGTATGGGATGACGAGGTAATAGTAAAATAACGTTATTACTGTCCAGTTACAGAGCGCGGTGTGAAGTCGTAGAAAGAAGGGTGGATGAAAAGTCGGAGATTGGAAAGAAAGCGAGGTACGATGCGATGCGGTAGGTAGATGCGGTAGGTAGATGCGCTAGTAGATGCGAGATGCGAGCCCCCGTGTGAGCAGACTCCAACATGCGATTTGAAGTAGATAAGGCTTGAAGACGAAGATGAAGATAGATTATCATCATCAGGTTATCTAATCTCCTTAATCTGCAGTATCTTTCTGTTTCTCTCTCTATCACTCTATTGCGTGCGGCACACAGGTGCGCCAAGAAGGCGGGAGAGACGGTAGGTGGTAGTGGTAGTAGTAGCAGGAGGAGGTACCTTGATGCGGCGCGAGAGAATGGTGCGTCCATCCATGCCTGCCACAGCGTCCTTGGCGTCGCGTGGATCTCCGTACTCCACGAAGGCAAAGCCCGGCGGGTTGCGCGCGATCCATACGTCCACGATGCGTCCGTAGCGGTCGAAGTCGTAGTGGATGTCACGCACTTGTACAGTGTAAAGGAAGGTTTGAGGGGGAAAAATGTATACATACAAGAATAATGGTAATGATAATAAAGCGTTGATAGAAAAAGAAACTTTAGCGATATACGCATTTTATTGCAACATCACGGGGGAAAGAGGTGGAATAGTTCGTGCACAAAAGCGGATTGATATATATAGTGCTCGCCATCCGATGTTGAATCAAAAGGACGAAAAAAAAAGGCTGCCAATAACATATCTGATTTTTCGATGTATATCAACGGCATTGCGATATCAAAAGTTCATGGCTAAATAAAAAGAACTCAGACATTCATATATGCACAATGCTTAATCCAGTATGGTTATGATATGCAGCACACAGCATCAACAGCTTTCCAATGAAAACTTAAAGATAAATGATAGTGTTAATTACATTTAGATACGCAAAACAAATATGATGACACATTGATACACTGAATATTTTTCATTCGATTAAGCACATACCATTTGCGTCAGGGTCTAGATTTCCAATGTAAACTGTCGCCATATCTTTATTATTCTTTAATATAAGTTCGACCTTATTATTACGCTGGAGGATCAGGTAAATTCCGAGAGTGATTCAATACGAGTATCCTTCTGTCTATAAAACGGGAAATTCCTAATTATATAATTTAGAGGATGTTAGTAGTAGTTTGTCGTTGTATTGATTTACTATCGTAAGTTTTCGTAGATTTCTAATAATGCCATTGTTAGTGATGCAAATCGGAAGGCAACCAGAGCATCAATGCCCAGCAGCAGAATGATGTCGCCATCTTGGGTTCGAAAAATTTAAGCTTGAAGTTGACAAAACCCAGCGGGTTTAGCGACGATTCTGACTGAATTCGCCTATTTCTTGGGCTGGGCTTTATTTCATGATTTGCATCATAAAATTTACAGCAACATAAAATTTACCCGGGTATTTACTCTAAAGTTATCATAAAACTTATCATAAAACGTTATGATAGAATGTAGTTAAAAGCACACTCCCTTTTTGCTGTCATAGAATATCTTGAGTCATACTGCCTAGACTCTCAGATCATCTATGATAGCAAAAGGGAAGCCTGAGGTTGATGCTAAACTTGCAGTACCATTCAGCAGTGCAGAACAATATTATTACAGGTGAATTACAGATCTTACAGAATAAACCCGGTACCGTAGTTCCTCAATAAGCAAGACGTTTAAACATCTCTGGACCAACTTCTTAAATTAATTGAACTTCATGCAATCAACTACCCCATCAAAGCCACGCTAAGTGGCTTAATAGACTAAAAATTACTCTGCGTCCATGGAACTTTTGTAACCACTTTCCGGTTATAGTTTCGATTCAGAGTGACGAGCAGCTTCATGTGAAAATTCTAACGATGGAGTTTGCACTCATTAAAGCTGTGGTCTTCCCAAGGCCTTACAACGGCCTCCATGATATTATTGCCGTTCACTTCAACATCGAGAAGCCATATCGCTCTCTCCATCATTGAGCAACGCTGCGATCAGACAGACCGGTTTCGACGGTATCACCCTTCAGTTCCACGTCCCACACGTCACCAAAGAACAGTTTGATCAGCCTTAGCCTGAGGTGCTTCGAGTGAAGCATCAACTATAACATCGCTTGCACCATCACCAACAGTCGACTCGACCAGGGCTACAGCAGCAGCTCCCCCTCTACCGCTTGAGTAATCGATTGTGTAGCTTACTCCCATCGGCTGGCCATTATGATCATCATCATCACCATCACCATCTCCTCCCCCTTCACTACAACCACCACCACTGCGACGTCGCCTGTTTCTGTCAGTTGTCTCATCTTGTTGAACACTAGTACCAGCTCCAATCCTCACTCCTACTAAACCCAAAACTTCTGCTGCATTATCTGGGAGGGGCTGGGTCGTAGCCTCTGCAGCATGCAGATGCAGTTATATAAGCGGTCTCGGTAGCGGTCGTTCCTCCACTAGAGCTGCTACAGCTACCGTATGCAATAGCAGTCACAGATCCACCATTATCATGATTGCTACTGTTGCTACCCCGACCATTCTTTCTCCTGCGATTGGGACTGCTGCTAACTTTTTTGTTACTGTTACCATGGTTGCGACTGTTAGTGCTGTTATCCAACCCTAACGCATATTCTAAGCTGTTCTGTTGGGCAGCAGCAGTAGAAGTGGTCACAGTGAAAGTGTCGTGGCGCCTTCTTCTCTTTAGCTGCTGTTGGTCTGATAAAACGTCATCTTCATCATCATAATCTTCCTCTCTTTCATCGTCATCTTCATCGCCCTCCTCCTTGGCCACGTCATCGTCCATTTTCTCCCTTTTTCCTAGCCACTGACCTGAAGTCTTTCCACGCCCACTACCGCCGTTGCCACCACCACCACCACCACCACCAGTTTCTCCAGTTGAATCAATTACTCTTCTGTTCCCGGCACCAATAGTTGAGTTTTTGATCATGGTGACGAAGGCTGCTTTTTGCTTAGCAAACTCTTTCTCAACAGCCTTCTTAACAATGCGACCGATGATTGTTGTGAGAATATTCTGGTTGGTGGTCGATACAGGCTCAGCATTGTTATCAGCGTCCCTACTGGAAGTTATACCTCGAGAAGAAGTACCCCTAGAAGCACTCATCTGGACTTCTCGTCCTGCCCCAGCTCTCCCTCGATTACGTTTTCGTCCACGAGTGCTAGAATTACCACCAACACCGCCAACGCCGTGGTTTTTCGCTACGGGGGCGCTGGATGAGTGATGAACAGACTTTCGAGCCCGGGCATGATTGCTAAGCTCGACCCTCACCACTTTATCAAGCACTCGTAGTGAAGTCTGTCCCGCCACAAGCACTGCATTCTGTGCATCGTGCTCTCTAGCAAACTCGATAAAGGCAAAACCAGGAGGGTGGCGGGCTAACCATAAATTCAATATTTCGCCGAATTGCTCAAACTGCTGACGAATATCTTTCTCTTTTGATCGGAAATTATTTTATCAACATACAACCACAATTGTTGGAAATCAGGTTCAGTACGGAGTGAAATTAGAAATAATGTTCGGGGGATATGCTGAAAACTATGACGATTTTGGCACACTATTGTGTCCTGCAGTCAAAGTGGAGAAAGTGTGAAACGTACCTTTCACTTTATAACTCAACTGCCCAACAAAAACTGTGGCAGTGCCAGTCATTATGAAAAGATTTCAACTTATTAGGATTCTACAGTGCGTGGAACAAAAATATGCTAATGGCGAGCAGCAATGCCCGAGATGATGACTGAGCTTTGAAGTTGCTTCTGGAATCAATGCTTGAAATTTACAAAGCTGGAATGAACTACGAGTAATTTATGAGCAACTTAATCGCACAGCAATAATCCTGTCATCACGTGTTGAGAGCGGAATATCCCAGGATCCTAGCAGGGATAAAATTGCTTTGCTTTACCAGAAACTCTGACATAAAATTTACCCACAACACAAGTTTGCACTAGAACTTAGATATCATAGTATACATTATACAGCTGTTTATTTTATATTATAGTTATACGCTTGCAAACTGAACGAATATTTCAGCGCGGTATTCCCCCCATACTAAGATCAGGGCATTGTAGTCTGCGCTCAGCCCCAGGCTACCTGTTTGCCTTGCCTTGCCTTGCTGCAGCAGCTAAGAGCATGGCGACTGTGACTGCAGTCGGAGTGCCCTCAGCAGTCGATCATATGGACAGAACAGCAGGGATGGCCGGGCCCATAATAACAACCGCATTTCAATGGGTCCCAACCTACAGCAGTGACAGTGTGCCGCGCCGGCGGCGTTCCACAACAATGCAGTCGAATTTAAAAAATTATATTAATAAAGGCTAACAGTTTGCTCAAGCATACTAAAGTATAATTCAAATTGGAGAAGCGTAACATATCAAGCAATGATAGAAGAGTATGGACACAGCATAATGACATTAGTCAGTGAGGGGGAGGAAGAAAAATACATGTATAATACAGGTTTGGGTGCCATGCAGCACTACCACGTACCATATGAACTCACGAGGCCCTTGTGGTGTAGTGATATTTTCACATAATGCCTCCCATTGCAGCTGCGACTGCGATCGCGATACTGCTATAGCAATATCTGAGGCGGGGGAGCTACAGATACGACATTGCCAGCCATAACGCTCTAACGTCTCCAACAACTGCGCATCATCCACTAGCAAGTGAGGAAACCTTCAGTACCCGGCCCAGGAGCAATCCCACAAATCAAGCATAAAAAGCCAAAAAATATAATCATCATGAGTTAAGGTATCAGACCAGCCCACCATAGCTGTGTAACTAAAATATCTGAACAAAGCACAACCATAACAATTAACCTAAATGGTAATTATCGTGTGATATATACAATGCTATGAAGTTGTAGAAGAATGATTAACCCCCAACAATTTGCTTACCTATGAATATAACCACGTAGTTCATCTGGCGAATGGAAAATATGAATACCAGAAAGAGCGCTCCCCCCACGCTGCAGCGCGAGGTGCGCACAAGTATAGATACAGCAAGCATTCTCCCCACTAGAACTGTCAGTACAATCCGCACGACTGCCGCTGACATCTCCTTGAGCAGCAACGCAGGTCTCTTGCCTCCAGCCTTGTGAGCGAAGTCGTGTCCATAGATTGTCGAAATCCTCGTCGAGGAGAAAAGGATAGTCCCGTATGTACTTTGTCAGAGCTTGTCGAGTAGGGAACCCCTCCACACACTTGATGCAGACAGTTCAGTAAAAACCAAAAACAGGTCAAAGCAAAAAGGAGAAGATAATCACGAAAACGGGCAAACAGAATGAAATACTACTTACAAAAACAAACTAAACAATAAACAATAAACAATAAAAAGATAATCACAAAAATACCACCATACTATTCTAAATATTGTGGGACTAGTTGCCGTACATACCTCAATAAAGTTTTGACTCAATGTACTGTTGACTGGTGCCTGCTGACGGGTTGATGATTGCTGTGCACGTTCAGTTTCGGTGCTAGTCACAGCACCACAATAAGCAGAAGCAGTAGCAGTAGCAGTAGCAGTAGCAGAAGCAGAAGCAGAAGCAGAAGCAGAAGCAGCAGAAGCAGCAGCAGCAGCAGCAGAGAAAGCCATTATCGGGGGTGGCTTTTCTCTGATGCCTACCCCAGGCATGAGAAAGAATTCCGAACGGATCGTGTAGCTGCTCACCATACCCGAACTGAAGGCTTTTACACCACCACTATCACCAGCAACACCAGCACCATTATCGGCAGCACCACTATCAGGAGCAGCACCAGCACCATCATTAAAAGCAGCGACAAGATCGAGCTCATTTCGTCCACTACTTTCTTGTTGGCTGGCGCTACGGTTTACTTTCTGTGATGATGATGATGATGATGATGATGATAATGTTGATGATTGTAAAGGCTGTTTGGAACGAGCATCTAGCGCGATGATGATATCCTGCATGTGTTTCCATCCCAGTCGCTTCAAGGTTGCCCACTCTGTTCCAGTAAGCTCGCTAGAAATACTCTGCTGCTGTTGGTTGTGTTGTCGTTGCTGTCGCTGCTGCTGCTCATGATGTTCTGTGGTTGAAGTAACAGGTGCAGGTGCAGGCACGGTGTCGGTAGATAGAGTACGCTGAGACCGGCTTTGGTCTTGCGCCGCTGTTGCTGCAACTGAAGCCGTTGCTGCAGAAGAGAAACAATATTCCACAGTGTTGGCGGCAGTATCACTACCACGATCGGCGGACTTAACAGCAACTGGAGGGGCAAAAGCAGACGCCAGCACGAGGCCGGACAACCTCTCCAACGACTCCTGAGATTCTAGAAAAACTTCGGGGGCTTTATATTTCTCTTCAGCATCTTGATGGTCGTCCTCCACGCTCTGCGGCTGTTGGAACTTGGGATGTGCATCTTTCTCTGTCGCGACCGCGTCAGCTTCGCTCCCTCTATCGGAACAACAAGCTGGTCGAACAGTATCTTTTGAGCCATTGTTTTCGCCGTCAGAAGAAGTATTCACATTCACAATAACGCTAGAATCGCCTACTGCAATTGAACTAGAGTTGCTAATAGCAGATATGATGATATTGCTGGCAGGTGCTCTACCAGATGAAGCAGGAACACCAAGAGGAGCTACAACGCAATGTTCATGTGCGGTGTGAGAGGTAGTTCTGGCACAGTAACTCACAGCTCCGGTGGCAGTAGCAATATGCGTAAGCTTAAATGCAGGAGCCTGTCCATCTACAGAATCTACTTCTGTAGCGGGTTTTCGTCCATTCTCACAGGGCACTGATCCCACTGTGCCACTTGTTTCTTTGCCAGTCGCTTGAACGGTTTCACCTGTTTTTGCAAGCCCACCAGCTGTTTCTGCTAACACTGCTGTTGTAGGTCTTGTCGCTCGTACTTCAGGAGGTGCTGCTGCTATTTCCACAGCACTATGCATAGCATTGGGTGCAACCTCCTGAAGTTTGTCGTGAAGTAAATGCTCTAAACTAACATTATCACCTATACCACACTCACCACCAGCATCTGCAGATGTGGAGCTCTTTCCAACAGCCGACAAGTCATATCCATCGGTATTGAAAGGGAGATTATAATAGGGTGCACGCTCGTCATACGCATCAAGACTAGCGTGTGGTTGGCGGAAGCCGTGGTCCAACGGAAATCCATCTGAACTCCAGCTGCTTACGCTCAAAACATCATCATCTTCTTCTTCTTTCTCCAGCAGTTTTTGCCTCCTGTGCCTGTCATTCAAAGCACCACGCTTCCCAACAGCAGCAGCAGAGCGGCCACCACCACCGCTGAGTGAAACTTTATGGGTATGGTTGTCTGCACGCTTCCGTGCACGGTGGTCACGGCGGAGAGTAAGTCGGTCTTCAGCATCAGGGGAAGAAGAAGGAGATTCCGGGGAATCGGCTGATGTGTCTGAAGACGAGGACGACCACGTTGGTGACGCTGCTGACGGAGTAATAGCAGGGCCTGTACCTCCTTTCGTACCTCTCTTCACACCTCCTTGCTGTGGTACAGGTGTGGCAGAGCCCAATGCAATAGGGTTATATGGTCGTTTTTGACCTTTCCTTTTGTGTGCTTTCTGCTGCTTATTTAGTCTGCTTGATCCTGCTTGAACTACTGTGTGTGCCATATCCTCTGTGATAAGATAATTTGCGGAAATTAAGCCAGACCGGATTTTCTTGCTGGTCTTATTAGAACTGCTGATATGACCTTTGTTCAAAGCTGACTCATTACGATTGCGTTTACGGTTTTGCTTACCACCACTGCCACTGCCACCACCGCTGCCAATGGATCTGCTTACTCCTTCTCCACTGACTCTACCGTTAGCATTTGACGGCCAACTGGATACTGAACCAGTCGCCTTATGAGGACAGTTTCGGTCAGTGCCGGGTTCCCGTTTTATCGCAGCTTCTGGACTACAGTCCATACCCATTTCGGCACTATGTGATAGCTTCAGGTCCATATGTCGCTTTTCCGGTTTCGTTGGAGAGCGTTTCTTTAGCAGAGGAGTCGCTGTGTTGTTGCACTCGTAATTAGTATTCTCAGACATCTATGTAGAATTTCCACCGTCATCATATAGTATTACGAGTAGCACGGAGATATTACATATTGCTATGTATATTGGACATAATAATGGGTTAAAGATCTGCCCCGTTAAGCGACCCAGAGCGACCATGTTACTCTTTATCCCCTGTACTGGACAGTTGAAACTATCGTATTCAAGATAAAAATAAACAGTGCTACACAACTTCTATCTATATCAAGTCATCAATGGTTATGACTGAAGAAGTAACATTGATGAACACCCTTCATGAACGCAAACAATAAAGTCTGACCTCGATTATCATACGGCGGCTGTCCTTAAGAGGCTTGTTCACAAAGTCTCGGTGTTGAACACAAAAGGCTTTCTGCTCAATCTTTCCCGGTTCATCGTCATCACCGTCATCACCACCATCATCATTCCCATCTTCTCCATTGTATCTTTCACCCTCTCGATGCACATTAAAACGAAGAGCGCTACCCGTAACAGTTAAATCCCGAGATTTCAAAAACTTTCTCTGAGAGATCTTCGGCGATCTTGACAAGCACCTCCAGGGTACCTCTATAACTCTCCACGTGCATCCCTTTGAACTGTGCGGATGATTATCTGCACTTTTCAGAATACAGTACGGATGCATAGCTCTGGCACAGGTGCTCACATCGCACTGGATGCACGCACCTGCACCCCTACCGCCGTCACAGCAGATGGGAGCCAGCCTAAACCGTTTCATGTCGACAGCAGAAATGTCAACGATTGGGCCGTGTGCTTGGTGACGGTTACTATGAACAGCTTCTCTGCCGCTACTATCACTTGTAGCACCTACAATTTTCCCACTGGGTCTATTCCCGCTGCTTGCTTTGCCAGCAGCATTGCTAAAATAACTTTTATTGAGGGTTTCCATGATGTGCTTAATGATTTCTTCCTCGGCTGGATAACAATTGGGAATCCATTTGGCACATAAAGTGTGCACCCAACCTAGTGTATAGCAAGGGGGAGTGACTGCACCCCCAGCACCATTATTAGCATCGAATCCACTGGTGGCACCAGAAAATGACGACTTTTTCGTATAGTTGTGGTCTTGATTCATGCTGCTTTTGTTGTGGTTGATACTGCGCATAAAAGCACCAGCCAGCCCGGAATGGTGGCAGAGTTCGCACTTGAGATCTTTCGGTCGTAGTCCAGCAGCACAAGGATAGCAGAACCTACAGGAGGTTGCATTAATTAATTTAGCGCAGCGCACGTAGATCGCCTTAATCATAACCATGAGTTCAATACATCTCGTATCCAAAAGATAGCTCCACGTACATATACCTCTCCAAAGTATATCATGATATTCTAAATGGAGAAAAGTATCTATTTCCTAAACTGTGGGTAATATAATCATGAAACGTACCAATCTCCATCGGGCAGTTCAAGCTCCGTCTCGTAGCTGTAGCATGCTTGATGCACTGGTACATTACACTCACTGCAGAATACGATTTTATTATCATCTGGCGAGTCTCCCGATGTACATATATCGCAGCATTCCTAGCCAAAAAAAGTCAATTGAAAAGCAATAAAATATAAATGAGCAGAATGTACTCGATGAATTTGACAAGATACCAACGCAAAGCATTGATAAAATACTCATTAAAGGTAACTAACATTCTACACGGTCATTAGCCATAAAATTTTGAAGCTATTTAGAAATTATGCAACGCGGTGTTGTTCACCTTTCGAAACCTTAGCGTGACTGGAGCCATTATATATTTCAATACCAATCTGAGTCAGATCTTCCACCTTGAAGATTCTAGAAAGTCGGCAGCAGTAACTTTTCCATAGTCATGATATTTGTGGTCGTACGACCAGTACGATATTTCATTCATACGAGCTAAACTCGGAGCAGTTCGTTACTTTTTTTGAAATTTGAGTTGGCCTTTAGTTTGAATAAATTTTATTAATTAAGCGATTGACCAAAGCGATTTCACAGTTTTCGTAACGGCTCGATTCTGAAAGATACCCGCCTCCACCATAGATTTTTTGCCGCTTCAACTTCAATCAATCCCAGAATGAACAATTTTTTATTTTTATAATAGAAAAAGAATTCCAGAAATTTATTTATCTCGCTCTTGCGGCTAATCGTCACTGGCAATTTTTGTTAATTAATTTACTCAGGTGTCTATATTCTGTTCTTTGAGAACGATATAACTAAGTGAGTGTTGAAAATTGAGTTACAGCCATGCTTCGACACACTTTTGCTAAGGTTAAACTGTTTAGCCAGCATGGCATCACAACCAGCCGTGCTGCAAACATCAGCAGGGCGATGTCCACATTCGATAGAGATGATATAATGAAATATCTGTCCAAGCCACCGTATACTCTTCCTAGTCAGAAGAAAGTGGTTGCTCCTCCAATGGTTTATATTGCTGGAGAAGAGATGACTCATTATACGATGAATCTGATGTAAGTTTTTGAAAAACTTGCATTTGATTAATAGAAAATATCATATTCCTTATGAATCGTTACATATTGGAGGGAAACACACTGTTGTGCAGAAATTTTGATTGTGCTATTGTTTGTTTAATTTTTACTGAATTTTGGAACTTATCCGCTCAATTTTGATATTTTTACTTGTTCGTATCTTGCATCGGGTGAATCAGTATCGATCAATGGATTAAACCACATCTGGACATTGCGAACTGGGAGTTCTACGATCTTTCATGCAAGTCGAGAGATGAGACAGATGATAAGGTTAGGCTTGAGCGTTGAGAGTGCCACTATCAGACCCGGTCTCCCGAATTCTGAGTCCGACGTTAGGTTGCAGCCTTATTGGGTTTGCCCGTATCGCTCAGAATGGTCCAGAAGATTGGCCGAACCAGGGTGAAAAGGCTAAACTATTCAGTAGTACATTTTTTGTACCGAAATAATTTCCAGGGACTGAAAAACATTTTCTTGTTTGGTACTGCTGGCTTTTGTGTATCTGCTATGGTAGGTTCTAAAAGACTGCGTGGAAGCAGGAAAGCGCCTCGGTTCAATCTTCAAAGAGCCCACTATTACTCCCAGTGCCATTCAGGTAAGTACAGATGCTGAGCTGGCTGTTGTATTGCTTATTGCAATAATCATTTTTTTCCTTCATGATGTATCGAATGGTGTACTTTTTTTTATCCCCAATCTAGTAATAGTAATAGCTATTCTATTACGTTGCTTCTGCTGTGTCCTGTCCTGCCCTGCCCTGCCCTACCCTACCCTGCCCTGCCCTGGCCTGCCCTGGCCTGGCCTGCAGGTTAAAGAGATGGGGCTGAAAAAGGCGTGGGGATCTCCGAATGGTGCTATGCGTCGAGGCTGGAATGGCATTACGATCTCCAGAGATACTATTCACATCGAGGGAGTCAAACTCGGTTTTGAAAAGCCTGTCTTCTTCGAGGTGAGTAATCGCATTGCTCTATTCGCTCTTATTCACAATATGACTCTGATTGGAGTCATGTCCTATGATGTGTGTCTAGCATTGTTTTTTCTCTTCATTATTTCAATTTTGGTCTTTTTCCCTGTTTTCTCTGGACTTTACATAAACAGCGCCATGCTGTAGGCGGAGAGTATGGTGCAGGATGGCGCTCAGTTGGCGCCGGACGACTGGTTACTACATTCTTCCCCGATGATGGCAGTCGCCCTCTTTTTTGCGATGATCGCGTTCTAAAAGACAGCGAGAATGTGGTAGTTACGTACCATAACCCACTTGATAATGTGGGTGATTTGGCGCATCACTTCTTTTCGCGCTGTTTGGCAGGAGGAATTGTCCCATATGTGGTGACGAAGAAGACTGTCTTTAAATGGCAGGAGGGATTTTGGACCATTATGAAGAAAGTATTTGATGAGCATTACAAGTAAGAGATGGTCGATCACGATGACACTCGTAGAAATAATCATCACTTATTTCTATGTACCGTCGCTAATTCCGTTATACATTTCATAAAACTTCTTCTTTTGTGCTCGCTCATATATAAACAATTGGCTTGTCGACGGGTGCACAGGCAGAGCTTCATAGAGGCCGGTCTGCTGCCAGATGGCAACCTCCAGCACTTAATCTCCGACGCCGCGACTATGCAGATCATCCGCTGGAATAAAGGAGGCTTCGGCATGGCGGCACACAACTACGATGGTGATATGCTCACTGATGAAGTCGCACAGGTGAGTGCGAGCGAGCTAGATTAAAATCATCTTCAGCCTATCTCAATGATGTGTATTTTTTGCTAGTGGTGGTTCCTCCTCTTATTTCTTGTCTTCCTCGCTGGATGGTGACACTGGTATTGAATATACTTCTGTGGGGATTATGATAACGGTAGGTGCACCGCTCTCCCGGGTTCATCACATCCAACTTGATTGGGAAGAACGATGATGGATCTCTCATCAAAGGTAAAATTGCATTTCTCTGTACTATATCATAGTTGCGCCTGAATGAGGTGGATTGTAGTTAATGCAAGAAATGGATGCTTTGAGTTATTATGATGCGATGCAGATAATGTTATCATGCATTATTAAACGCATCCTGTGACTTTCAATGGATTTCCACCTTTCAAAAGAGTTCGAGGCGTCCCACGGAACGGTGGCGGATCTGTGGCAAGCCCACCAGCGTGGAGAGGAAACATCGATGAACCCTCTGGGACTTGCCGAGGCGCTGCTGGGGGCTATGAACCACTCCGCAGATCTGCTCATCAAGAAGGCCGGGGAGGAGAAAGACCAGTCCAACTCTTGGTTCAAAGAGGCCGCCACTCAGGTGAGAGAGGTAGAGAGCGACAGAGAGACATAGAGATAGGGAGAGAGATAGAGAGACAGAAATAGAACGAGGCAGGAGAAGGAGGAAAATAAAATAAATAACAGAGCTTTTGCATTATCACTATCATCATCACTACCTATGGATTATTTTAATTGGTTGCAGTATTTCAACCTTTCAACCTTTATTTACCATGTTGCATCGCAGGAGGGAGCGCAACTGCTGCAATTCACGGAGCAGCTGCGAAAGGCTATTCACAACACCTTCCGTTACGGCCAAGGAACTAGGGACATGGCGGGTCCCATCGGACTCACAACCGAGGCGTTCGTCGACAAGGTGAGGGGCAAGCTGGTCACATGACTCATGCCGCTTAATTACAGACTAAACAGATAGGCCAGTACAAAACAATTGACCAGTAGACCGGCGTAGTTTTAACGTTGTCTGATCTAATATGGTCTTCTCTTATGTGCACTTATCTGCCCCTTCCACATGTTCTGTGTGTATTTGTACGTGTGTCTGTTTGCATGCGTGCGTGCATGAATGCTGTTTTCAGGTTGCGTGGCGACTGGGTCGCTACATGGCTGCCCTCCAAGACGATGTACGCGCGGATGAGATCGTCGTACCTTCTCGCACCTTCCGCAGAAACTGTAAGTGCAAATCTTCACACTGTAATCTGTATCTGTATCTGTATCTTATTTATAGCATAGCTATTTCTTAAAATAGAAATAGTTAAATTATTAAATATATTAAATACAATTTAATATCGTTTCATGTTTCCGCTCTCTTGATGGTTATAAACCCATAACTAATCTCCAACAGACAACGTGGATCGCGAAGCTCTGCAGACAATATTCGACTCCTACGACACGGGCAAAACGGGCAGCCTCACTGTGGCCCAGCTGGAGAAGCTTCTGGTGGACCTAGGAGTGGCACCGATGAAGGACATAACGAAGCGTAATAAGCTCACTGAGGAAGACACCCCAGACGAGCACTACCAGGCTCCTGATGAGAAGGCAGCAGAGACCAAGTTTGCGCAGGAAGTGAGTGATACTGATGCCAGTGCTGCGGCGAAGGAGTAAAGAGCGCAGGGCAGGGCAAGTTATCCATCTGGCACTGCAGTTCATAGTAATTAATATTCATGAACCGCTAAACCCGTACCGAACGGTTATCTTTAGTTCTAGGTACTGTGCAGTTCTCTCAGAATCTATCGTAGACTTGACTTTAAACAGAATGGGCTGATTGTTACTTGTAACAAGACACAATGTGATAATACTATATCTAAAAGCTATTGTGATATCACTTGATTTAAACTGAAGTCAAAGTTTATGTCGGCGTTATGCACACAGTAGGTACTGCACTGTACCATACAATGATACTACGCTGCCGCTACCGCGTTAAATTTAATTTACTGTCGAAAATTGATGAGTTCTCTGTACAAAATAGTGGGGGAGCGACAGTGGATGGGAGGCGGGGAACAACAGGGCGAGCGAGTTCATACACAACTGCTCCCTCTATAATTGAATATTGATTATCATAGTGGAGTTCACACCGTAATATAGCACGAAGGACGATGTCTGCTACCAGAGGTACATATTTCAGCAGTGGGAACAAATAACACCCTCTGATTAAAAACTATGTAACTCAAACACAGCTTGAAGACGAGGCTACCATGGACTATTAAGGCTGAGTCTGCTGTTGAGCCTGCTCTTGAGCCTGCTGAGTCTGAGTCTGTGACTCTCCGATGACTTCCCACAAGCTGTTTGCGAGCTCGAATGAAGTGCAAGCTCTCGTGTCCAGTTCGAACTCTTTCATTTCTTTGCGTCCTTCCACTCCGATGCCTTTTTCAACAAACAGAACATAGAGAAATAGGCAAATGGATGTAAACAATATGTAGATATATAACCACACAAACCACCAACGCTAAGTAAGTAACACCCGAACAAACTACATTCAACCGATTCGGGTAACATGCAACGTAAGCGTGTATCAACAAACGCACTGTTGCAAGCAAGCATACGGGAGTGATAACTAAATAGGCCAGTATATAAGATGGAGTATAATTTATAGTATTGTTTAATAATATATCACTTATCACTTACATCCTTTAAGTTTTCCAGGTGCGGCCTTATAATCCCACGTAATATTGGAAATCTTAGCGTAGAGAGAGATGGCATAGGCAGTACGCGAGTCTGCCATGGTTGAGCTATTCGTAAACTCGTTGGCCCGCTCTTTGAGGCTCAAAGTAGTTGCTGCCATTTTTGAAATGTTCTGCCGCTTCGAATCAATTATTTTCGAGATCGCTTCACATTGCTTTGTGATGTTTTCTTTGTTTGATGCACGCTTTAATGCTTGAGAATGATCCGACTGGGCGTTTATGAGAAATATGATCGATGGTTACAATTCGCGAAATTAGATAAAACAAAGGTTATAACAACTTTGCACATAAAGCCACCATAAAAGAGGTATACCTGGGAGGGGGCCTTTATATCAGCTTCTTTAGCCGCTACTTGCAAAGTCATTTCTATTCATGAGGACACGTCAGTTAAAAAAAAATATGATAAAAGGTGTCCCCGGGGTGGACTGTCCACCTTTTTCTCTATATAATAAAAACAAATGTTTCGTGGAGTCAGACGCACAAAAGGTGTAAGTTAACGCTGTTATCTCACCTTTTATCAATTGTTTCGCATCCTTCAACCGAGCAGCACTGTGTAATTCAATCTCTGTCTGCATTTTCTTAATATCAAGTATGTCTTTGATGTCATCATCGCGATTAAAGAGCTGCTCAAGCTCATGCAAGATGATCTTCGTGTTTGAGAAATCCGCCATAATTATAGCTTTTGCAGTAGTCAAAATACTAACAGTTGTTCCACACACAAATTTTGTGTTCTTATATAAGTACAAGTAGGCAAATGAAGTACCAGAGTGAATTTACATGCTCACCATGTTCATTAACTTACTCCCAGACTCGTAATTTACCTGAAAGGGGATACAGGTAGCAACGCCCAACTTTTGATTTTTAAAAAGCTCGGTCATTATATAGTTGGTTTTATAATAAATACATATATAAGAATATGGGAAGTATAACTACGGCACTTGTTTTCAACGGCTCGATCGTTGAAAACAAGTGCCGTTGAAACGATTTGTACTGTATTTGATGTTGAAGCAGGTACCAAAAATAACTGGGTTAACTTCCTTGCTTCAAGGCAAGCGCTGAATTTATTCTGCTTGTTATCATAACGGAATTCCCATGAAAGTAAAGATGGTAAGGTCATATGTTATACGCTCGGGGCGGAGTAGTTCATTGCAACGCCCCCTCCGTTGATATTTTGTCGAGTCGACCGCCACCATTTCCAGCGCAGATGCGCATACTTCGCAAACTCATCGCAATTAGCCTCGCAGTCGCTCACTATTTCGTACTACCACTGGTAGTAGTACGAGTATATGCTACTAGAGTGAACGACTTCCCGGCACTAAAAATTCCTGTTGTTTACACTGTCGATGGAGTGAATATAACAGAGATCTTCCATTTGAACTATAGTCAATTAAACGATTGGCGGGCTGTATCAACGCAGTTCGCTCTTCGTGTTGGGGTTAAAGATGCGTATTTTCAAGCAGGTATCAGGGGCCAGTTGAATAGCTTGCACTTTCCTATTTGGGTTTTAGATAGCGATATGGGATATGACGAGGGATCGGCTACTTCTGAGCTAATCAGTGACACACCGACGGAGAAGGAGCATCGTATTTCCAGTCACCAAGCTGCATTGATGCTTCTTCATGCTACCATCAACTATTGTGTAAATATCACTTTACCTACGCGGAAAATCTGCTCGTTCATGAAATACTTATCTGAAAATGATGAAAATCTGCAAGATAGGTGGTCTTACGATCACGCTTGGGACTATCACACCCTTCACGATGACTTCAGCGATCGCCCAACTGCTTCTTCAGCTTCTTCCTCCTCTTGTTCATTCAATACTCTCAGTGAGCTCAAAACCACAATCGAAAGTCAGCCTTCGAAGCTCTTCATTGAGAGGCTGGTAGCAAAGCTAAGGCTAAGGAGAAAAAGTGTTTTGCCGAGGTTCCTTCTCGACGAAATACCCTTCCCTTCTTTCCTCTCTATGGCGAGCTCATCAGACGGTGACCGCACCAATAGCTCATGTAGTACTACAGAGGTGGGGACAGAGGCAGTACGACGGCCACGTATCGTGGTACAAGCTACAGTCGGGGCATACACTGGCGGTACACTGGCGATGCGCATGCTGGCCGGGGAGCTTCTGGGGGATCTTGGGTACCGCGTGGTGTTCTGTCATGATCACAACCGGGGACTGCCAGACTGCGCGAGACCTGCCGGTTAGTACCGTCCTATACTGCCCTGTTTTGAAGTTAAGAAGCAGAAGTCAGTTGAAAGTATTAAACTTGGAGGATAGACTGCGGGAGGGTGGGGGGGCAATTTATCACTACGCCGAAACTATCCCTCTGTACGGATATTATGAGTCTCATTTTTGTCCATACTTTTTGTGTTGTTCATTTCGCAATTTCATGATAACTTACTCGGCGGGGGGTGTTGACTGGGGGCTGGGGGGAAAACAACTTGCTTCCACAGCTGACCAGTTGGTGGTGACCGGAGAGTGGTGCCAAGGTGTGGCGAAGGAATACTCCTCCTCCTCCTCCTCCTCTCAAGCACCCACTGGCACCGAGCCGTATCAGCAGTTCCAAAGCGAAGCGGAGATATATGAGTTTAGAGGGAGGGGAGTGCAATACTACCTTGGCTTCCATCACCAGCCAGACACATGCAGGTGAATTAACTGAATATGTTTTTCTCTGTCTGTTTCTTTATTCTTTTCTCTTGTTGTTCATTTAACTTCATAGTTATTGCAGCGTGATGACACAACTTCGCACCACCTCACCTCTCAGTTACTAGATCATTTCTATCCATATCGGCGTGATACACGTCACATCATCTCTGTCAATGATACATACCCATAGGGGCCGAGTGGCAGCGGTGGCGGGTCAACATCTAGCAGGGAACCTGGGATCACGCTTCCTGTCCGGCTTCTACCTGGCCTCTCCTGTAGCCCCACACGTGCGAGATGTCTACACGGTGCTGCTGAGCTCTGCTAGAGCAGCTCTCGAAAATACGGTAGGACCAGCTGTCCCAGATATCAACATTGACCCTGGCAAAGGCGATGCTGACGCAGGTGGGGGCAGTGCAGGTGGATCTTTCGACTTAGGACCCGTCACTGTGATAAAAGTAAGCATCTTTACTCATAATTCTTTTTACAATGTCCTTGTACGCTTTCATAGCTAGAAGTTGCTCATCCAGCAACAGAGATCAGTTGCAAGTTTACTCACCAGTTTATCAACCGCTTCTTCTCTCTCTCTACGACTGCTATGTGATACTATGTCACATTTGCTGAATACTGAATCGGGATAATGTACTGGGGATGATGCTGACATAATACTGCCACCCGCAGGAGGACCTCATCATCATTGACCCCGATTTCTTCACGGACTATCCTCTAGAAAACCCAGTTTATGACATAACTATCCCCGATGGGTATAACGTAGTGTACGCTCGTAATATCGCTGCTGAGCAGATGCCTCTGCTGCTGCAGCGGGCAAAAATAGTACTGGATCTGGGCATGCCTGGCTCGGAACGCTTATCCGAGGAAGGGCTGCTCATGGGAGCGGTTCCGATTATATCATCCCGGTGGGTCGGAGCAAGCCGGATAGATTTCCCGGGTTTGCACCGGGTGGACCACTCAAACATGTCGCAGATTAGCGAGACGATAGCGCACGTTGCTCGCAACTACGAATCGGAATTACGAGCAGCTCAGAACACAGAGTATTTAGCGTATCGTTTGTCGTCCATGTTGCTCAGAGACCGTGACACAGTTGATGCCATGTTCGCTTCGAGTTACATCCACTTCCTTCTGTCGGCACATAACTTACAAGATGAGTACCTGGCGACCCTGCAGATGTTGGGACTGATATATCTATTTCCTCTCGCGACGATTGATATTTATGTGGCGGATGTGCTGTGGTTTATGCGTCACCATTATGGGTTCTTCAGTATGTTGCGCCAGGCTGGGTACGTGCGTGCAGATCCATTTGTGCCGGATGACTTCCTCATCTGGAAGCGCGAAGAGCGAGAACAGCAGCAGCCGCGAGGGACAGAAAACCTTCAGGGGTTTAGAGGCGGATTTGTACGTGTGAGATCGGTACGCTCTCTGCGTGACATGCTGACAACTCAGAACGATGCTGCTGCTGCTTCCTCTGCTCCTGATGGATCTACCTCAGATGGGCCTGAGAAAACTAGGAATAGTCATAATACGACGAGCATGCCTACATCTGAGAATGGTTATTGTCGCTCCACAGGCACCATTCATAATCATCCTCAGAAGCTTGAGCAGGAGCAGGCACAAGAAGGGCGGGACTTATTCCGGCCACCCTGTGGCACAGCTGCTGCCGTAGGACTTGCCCCCACCAGCTGGCCCTCCGTGTTAGTGGCTCTGCGCAGTGGCCTGCTTTTCCGCAGTCCAGAGCATCTGCTGAACATCATCGGTGCAGCTGATAACTTCAAGAGGAACGGTGCGAAGCTTGTATTGCTTGGGATGGTTTCGAAGGCGATGGATTCTAAAGAAGAGGTGGACCAGCCATCAACCACAATTACTGCTACCGCTACACCTGCTGCTACTCCTGCCCCTGCTGAAGCTGATCCTGTTGCTCCAGGCACTATTTCTTTGCCACAAGATGTGATTGAAGGTCTCGTTATTGCTCATTTTGCTCGAATGGATGATATCTCTGCGACTCTGGCCAATGTTCTGCTGCCAGCTTTCCTTGCTGCTGGAGACCAGCAAGGAGGTAAATCTACTCCCCGCTCTTTCCCTACTCTAGCTCCTGCCGCTGCAGCTCCGATAAAACAGAATGGCAAGTCAAGAATAGAGCAGCAAGGAAGTGCTGCCACGTCGGACGACGTCACCACTCCTGTCTATTTTACACATGTGTGTGATCTTGTCGACCGGCAACATATTGGTAGTTGTGATGGTGATGGATGTCGTAGCAGCAGCAGCAATAATGACAACCAAAGTCGCGACTTAATAGATTCCATAACTAGGAGCATCCCGTGGGTACAAACGCTGCTAGTTGCACGGAGTCTTGGAATGTCATGCAATAATTCAAAAATAAGATATTAAAAGCAAGAATTTCGATGCTCTAAATCATACCTTCCTATCATAATATTCGTAGGGTTTTTACGATAAAGACATACAGTATATATTACAGTGTAAATTTTAAAATAAAGATGGATTGAATATCCTTTCTAGCTTCTTTTTAAAAACACGGGTAAGTGCAATAATTGTTTTGAATAGAAATATTCAAACCACATAAAGACGGATAAGCATTTCGAGGAGTATATTTACAGACCGGAATAAGAGTGACCCGAACTGCACGTTGCACTCCTGCATATTCGGTGGGTGTTACTCGTGCACCTATACTACAGCGGTACAGGACGACCAACTTCTGAGCAAAAGGGATAATAGCTTTGGCACAGTTGAGAATATCGTCTGCACCACTTTGCCAACAATTATGTGTGACGTCCCAATCGGAGTGTACCTCTCTCCTTAATTGCAGGCTGGGGACTCGATAATATTTGACTTTTCTTGTGCCCTTGCGGCAGCTGCACCGACAGATAATGATCTCACGATAGAAGCCACTCCCTCACTCTGCTTCACTACGGGTAGAGTTCATCTGAAATGAAGGTAAAAAGTCAGTAGGTGAGTCAGTAAGCAGAGGGGAAGTCGATTGACTGCTACCTGAGACAATCGATAACAAATCCCGATTCACAGCACCGCACATAATTTTTGCCAGACAACCACCAGAAAAGCCAATTAGTGCACCAACACTGGTGAGGAGTGGATTTTGGAACAGAAACCCCTCAGTGCAAAGCGCCCAGCCAGAATAGGAGTTCAGCAGGGTAATAACAATTGGGATGTCAGCAGCGCTTATAGCCGAAGTAAGGGTAGCGCCAAGCATTCCTGAGAGTAATGCCACGATATAGATGACATTTACGTCGTTAATGCCGTAGAGAAACCAGCTGTAATCATGCGAGATCAGGGTAGTGGCAGTAAGCCAACCGATTGCACCGACGATAAATGAAATAAGCATTGCACGGTCAATGGGCCAGTCGAGCGGTTTCGATCCCATGTTCCCTTCTGACAGCTTTGCAGAGGCTACGACAGAGCCGGTCGCAGTTACCCCACCGATACACGTAGCAGTGAAGGTCGCGATCAATTCCCCGGTTCCCATGTTCTGGCCGGAGGCGCACTCAACGTACTGAGCAATTGCAGTGGCTGTGGCTGCCAGCCCAACCAGCGAGTGGAACCCTGCAACAGTCTGCGGCAGTTCTGTAAGCTCTCTGCATGGCTGTGCGATGCTGATACCCACGATAGCTGCACCTCCTGCTAACAGTCCAACCGCACCAAGGTCAACCAGGGTGGAGGGGAATGGATTGTCAACCCAGACTGTGCTGAGTGTGCTCACCAATACAGTGAGCACCCCCGTCATTGCTAGAAGATTGCCCGCTGTCTTCTTATCGCTGAGAGCGCCAATAGATGCAATGCTGGCGACCGCGCCGCTCATCCCAATCACCGTGGGAACTTGGTCCAGCCCCATCGCAGAGGCGGCAGAGGATCCACCAACCACGAGCGCAGCGGGCAGGCAAAAGGACCCATAGGAGGAAACCTCAGACTCTGAAGGATGGCGGATTCCATCAAGCATTTTGGCAGAAACTTGAAACCCTCCGAAGATATTGACAAAAGAGACGAAGGCTGAAAAAGCGCCCAGTGCAGTGGCCAGGTCAGAGGAAGCTGTGAGCATGATCTGAATGCCAGCCACGACAGTTAGACCAGATATGGCATTAGTAATCGCCACCAGCAAGGAGTGCAGCGCAGGCTTCACGTTGTAAACGGCTGCTTGTGCGGCGTAGCTACTCAGTAGAAACACTGCCAGCAGCGAGGTGGTCTGTGCGTCCGGCGAAAAAGCTCCTGCTATCAGCAAGGCGGCAACCATGCTTGTGCCGACCATGTCTGTATTGCGGTGTTGCTTCTTTTGTATTAGCATGCTCAGCTCTTGTTCCTGCGGATCCGGCACTTCTCGCAGTTCGCGTCTCTCGAGCTGCAGCTGTAGCTGCAACTGCTGCTCTGCCATGGTGTTCAAGCTACTAGCAGGTTTGATTGTAGTTTCAGCAGTAGCAGTAGCAGCAGCAGCAGCTGGAGAAGTAGCTAGAGAAGCCGTAGAGGCAGAAAGGGGAGCAGAGGCATGAATATGAGCAGAGGGAGGCTTGCTAGCCTTGGGTTGGTAAGGGCTAGGATTGGGCCAGATGAGTCTTCCCTGGTCCACCACCAGCATCTCACGCACTGCCGGGTCTCGGTAATCTGGGTAGAAGTAGTCTTCCGCACTGACTTGCTCATGGCTCTCTACTTCATCACTGCCATCGCCAACGCCAACGCCGCTACCAATAGCACCGCTCTTTGTTCCAGATCGAACAATACCATCTTTCTTGCGCAGGTTGGATATTAGGTGTTGAAGCTCATGCGGGTGGTACTGCTTGCGTGTGGTGGGCCCCACCGACAGCAGAAAATTGGCCACATTGTCGCCAAAGAGTTGCGATGCCGTATTGGCCGCGCGCGAAGGCAAATCTGTAAATCCCAAAATCTTCACGCCATTTTTTAAGACAACCACTTCGTTAGGCTTGGAAAATTCGCAATTCCCACCATACGGTGCAGCGGCCATATCAAGAATGACGGAACCGGGTTTCATGCTTGACAGCATATTGGCATAGATCAACCGTGGCGCGGGACGAGCTTGGATTAAGGCAGTAGTTATCACAATATCAGCTTCTTTTACCCAGGCAGCCACACACTCTTTCTCTTTGGCATGGTATGCATAACTCATTTCCTTCGGAACCCCCTTGGCCCAGATATATCTTCTGCACTAATCTCATCAGTACTATTAGTTGGCACCTAAAGTACTCAAAATTAAGCAAAAAAACGGTTCCATGATAAAGGGAGGGAGGGATCAGCAATGATGAGAAAGGAAAGGGCATAAAGTCGCACATAGTAACTAAATGTCAAAACAAAAGGTTAAATATAACGTGGGAAAGAGCAATCGATAACTATGCAACAAGCAGCATCTGTAAATGCCTTCAAGGCCAATTCAACTCCATATAAAATATATGAAATTGTATCATTCCAGAAGAATAAAGTATTTCACCTTGAGGAAAGTTGCTCCAAGAGATTCTACTTGCTCTTGCACTGCAGGTCGTACGTCGTAGGCGGATACCACGGCACCCAGGGACTTGGCAGTGCTAATCGCCGCTAGTCCCGCTACGCCTGCACCCAGGATCAGCACCTGGTAATAGCAGTAGTAGCAGTAGGTGAAAAGAAAGCAGTACCAACAGTAGAAGCCGCAGAGATAATGGTTTTAATTGTTAGCGGTTCGGCGATGAAGATTGGTAGATATGTCAATAGCCACTTATCCTCATAATGAAGCAGTGACGGACCCACGTTAAAACATAGCTTCTATCGGCCGTGCACACAACACATAGTATAAAGTATAGATCCTCATAAGGAAGCACTGAGGGACCCACGTTAAAACATAGCTTCTATTGGCCGAGCACACAACAAATAGTATAAGGGATCAAAATAGAGCCGCGCACTTGACTACCCTGTCACCAGCGAGTTAGTAAATGTTGCTGAGAGAAAGTGGTGTTGGTGGCGGTGTGTATATGTGTGTGGCGGTGAAAGAGAGAGAGAAAGAGAGAGAGAGTAGATTGGGTCCGACCTTGGCCGGCTGCAGTCTGTCTGCACTGGTAATCCGGCCATTGAGGAGTCTACCGAGTGCCCCCGCTGCATCAATAACCGCACGGCAGCCCGCCACATTCGCCTATACAGCGGGTCAAAGGAAAGGGAAAAAGATATATTGCACAAATACACAAACGCACAGAAAGCGACCAAAATTATCAGGGGGAGAGGGGGGGATCTGCATATTTTCAGTATCGATAACTTCGAAAAGCAGAATGATAAGTACAGCACTTGCCGCGCACTGTGCAAGGAATATAAATAAACAAAAATAAGTAGGTAAGTAAGTAAGTAAGTAAGTAAGTAAGTAAGAAGCCACCTGCGATGAAAGCACATCAAATGCATGCCCTCTACATAGCTGGCGCGGGATGCAATCGAGAGCGAATGCCGTGCTGCCCTGCCTCTGCAGCTGTGTCATTAATTGACCATTACTATGCGGCTGCAGCAGAGATATTAGTGTCCGCGCACCGAGTCGTTTCACTTCGCCTAGACTGGGCGGCTGCACTTTCACTACAATATCAGCTTTCCAGCAGGCGTCGCTGTGCCGAACGATGGTTGCCCCAGCAGCTTCGTAGGCAGCATCAGAGAAATGTGCCTCAGTTCCCGCTCCCCGCTCCACTAACACTCCGAAACCTCGCTCGACCAGAACCTTGACTGAAGCGGGAGATTGGGCAACCCGGCATTCACCATCCATTGTTTCCTTCGGCACACCAATTCGAAGTTTACCGTAAGGGGTCGGAGCCCACCGGGTCTGCTCCAAAGGCGGTGACAAAGGTTCTAATTTCTGCGGCCGCTGCTGCTCATGGTCAGCAATGCGGTTACTACTTCCATATAATGGATTCGTCTGGAAGGCCCCAGATAGCCATACACCATCCTTAGCACGTATATACTTTTCGGTATGTTGTCGGGTACTTCCACTTGAAGCACGAACAAGTCGACGGCGGTTATGCTGAAGTGGACGCAGGGGACCAAATTGCCGTGACCTCAAACTATTAGCATTGCTCCGAATAATCAATTCGTAACTCCATGCAGAGGCCACTATCAAAAGCTCAAGCAACAGAGCATATAATAGCATCGTTATCAGTTTGTTGCAGCGAGGATACTCAGCAATTAAACAAAGGCTGGTATCATAATAGTCTCAACTGCTAGCAAGTTATAGAAACTTCATCCCATACGCTTGAACGCACTCATATGTGCAACGATTAGAATACTACAGCAAGTATGTATGATACGAGTAAGTTTGGCACATATACAGTACCTGCTATACCAGTACACCTTCTTACAGTGCAAACAGTCACTCACTGCTACTCAGTAGGCTGAGATGCTCTGCTGCTGCGGGCTGGGATTTGTTGAAACCTGCACAGCAGGATTCGGTCGCACCGACAGTGTCGGCTGGTACTCGTATTCGACACGACGGACACTCGTATCGCCGACAAAACTCGGCGAGTTTTGGCAACACCGGTGTTGTATCGGTGTCGCCATAATTGTCGTTAAAAAAGCATCTCAGAGTCTGCTGCTGGGGATGAGTTATCATAGTCATGTATCTTTTAAAACCTTCCCTGCTGTATTCCTACCAAGCAGCATAGACTCTGTAGTATCAAAGAGTCTATGCTGCTTGGTAGCCTACCAAGATTCCTGAGGATTCAGCGGGGATTAAGTTAAAGGGCACTGCCCATTCTGCTGACGGCATTCAGTTGTCATTAATATGCGTTATAAATATACTAATGACTACTACTTTAGCGAAGTCTACAATCCTTAACCCGTATTGTTTACAGAAAGAGAAACAGTTCACTAGTTATCAGTTGCAGTATTCAGCAGAAGTGCTTGAACTACTGCAGCCGGTTCACTATAATTTTGCTGCCATGACCCGCATCACGAATCTTACGAAGACATAAGGAATGAATATTATCAGTTGAGAAATACTATGATACTACCACCACAATAAGCTATTTATAATTATTATCAGTTGAGAAATACTATGATACTACCACCACAAGAAGCTGTTTATAAATATTATTAGTTGAGAAATACTATGATACTACCACCACGAGAAGCCGTTTGAGATATTGTGGCGCCCTGGTGCTTACTTAGCTGACAGTGCGATAGAATCGACATAACAAGATCTGCTGCTGCTGCTACTGCTGAGATAACAACGTCACGGTGATGGTGCCAACTGCGGGGGGCACAGACGAAATCGTCCTAAGATACAAGTGCTATATGTAATTCTACCGATGACTTTTTTGCTGCTGCTGGTGGAACGCCTCTTTCCATTCTAGCATCTGAGCCTGAGCATCCCGCAATTGCGCCTGCAGCCCCGCGACACAGCGCCTCTGTGCTTGCACTACACGATCCCGCTGCTGCAGACGCCAGCGCAGACAGTCGTTGGCTAGCTTCAGCTCACGGAGCACTCCTATCTGCCCTACCCGCAGCGGCTCCACAGCATCTGCAGCCAGCATGCGGCGCTGCTTGTGTATGACTTCATCACGCAATCGCGCCTGGTAACAACATGCACATGGACATGGACATCATCCAGACACCCAGGCATACGAACACCCGAAAAATAAGACGAGGGCACCATATACACGATGCACGTACAGTAAGTATGCGTAAAAGATAAAACAAACCAGCCAAGAATATCCATTTCTACGTACAACAAGACGATGAAATAATTTGTTTTCCGTACAAATACATTTTATGAGATTGATGAGTATCCCAAAAGCAAACAAAGATGCTAAATAAGCAGCAATAGCAATCAATGAGATTGAAGCTCTTAGTGAATTGCTCACCTGCAGCTGTACTGCCTTCTCGGTGACTTCCTGGAGACGGTTCAGCACCACCATCGTCTCGTCTGCGGCGAGGCCGTAGTCATCTACAGCCGCTGGAAAAGAACCGGCACATCCTGCCCCGGTTGCGCCATACGGTGCGCTGCCGAAGGAGGTACGTACTAATCCATCACCTGTACTCCCCGTATCATCATTGCACCCAGCAGCATTAGCACCATTACATCCAGCAGCAACCGCAGTAGTAGCAGCAGCAGCAGCAAAAGGGCGGGGTTTGAGGGCGGACCAGGCGCTGGATGTCTCGGTCACAGAAGGTGCTCCTTCGAAGAGCGACACAGTCTCTCCACGCTGCGAGTGCTGCATGCCTGTACATCCCCCTCCCCCCGTCCAAAAGAAGTGCGTGTCCAGAGCATTCCAAACCGACATTAAACCCATTCCAGAGCATTTCATATCGATATTAAACCCATATCAGAGCATCCCAAACCGACATAGGAAAATATTGCGACGACAAAGTGAGGAGAATATATAAATATTGAAGGTATGAAAGCAGTGACTTTATTCCTATGATTAATAATCAAAACTCCTAACTATTATTCATCACGGGGCAACAAATGGGTGCGGCTTGAGACCACGAGATACCTTACCTATCATAAGCTCAGCAGCTTCCATTTCATTTGACTAAGTGAAAGTGCACCATCATTCCAGATAGGCAGGTAGGCAGGTAGACGGATGGAAAGTAAAAAGAAGAAGAAGAAGGAGAAGAAGGAGAAGAAGAAGAAGAAGAAGAAGAAGAAGAAGAAGAAGAAGGAGAAAAAATAACCACGAACAAGATGACACAATATAAAAAACCCGCGAGCGATATAAATCACAATCTCTTTATTCATTGAAACGTGGAGACTATGCAGCTAACCAATTCACTTACCAGGTATCTGGCGAACGCTGGATCTGGGCAGCCGTAAAGCATCTCCCGAGTGGCGCGGCGGGCACTTTCATCGGCAGTGTGCAAGCGCTCGTTCACAGTCACCACATCTCGCATACTGTACGGACCGTCCCCACTCCAATCTCCCTCCTCACCACCACCGCCATCTTCTTCATCACCACCTTCACCACCGCCCTTGCTATTGACATCGCCAGCACCGCTGCTAGCACAAGGGTCGACAGTTGATCGTCGCAGCAACGGCTGGAACTGCTGGTGTTGGTGCTGCAGCAAAGTCAGAAACATACCAGCAGCCCCGCCAGTTCCGCTCCCACTTACGCCGCCCCTCCTTCCACCAGGCATGGCAGCGACAGCTAATTGTGCCCCACTGTACCCAGAACTACTTCTCCCTGGTGTAGGGCGGCGATACTGTGCAGGTAGCAGTCCTGCCTCCACGAAGCGCACCCAACCGCTGAGCGGGCGCGATCCAATCGTGATTGATGAGCCTACATCTGTATTGGCATTACTTCCACTGCCACCAGTACTGCCAGCTCCAATACTTCTGCTATTCTCGCACATTTGCACTTTATTAGGCACAACATGACAACTACCGGGATGACGATGATAACCGCCACCACGACGACGACGAAGAAGAGATTGCAGCTGCCTATCTGCCATGACACTACGCAATCTACGCAGGCAGTATCCACTGCGCTCCGGCCAGGAAAGCAGTCGCGGCAGCCCCGCACCCTTTCCCCTTTCCCCTCCTTCTCTTTCTCCTGCTACCGTTCGCGCACCCTCTCCTCGCGGATAAGCAGGGTTGTTATTTGAATATCTACCTGCTGACTGCTCGGCATGCGGTGCGGTGCAGAAGTTGGGCGCCGGAGGGAATTCACACTCCACACGCCACAGCAGCCGCATCACGTCCGCTGCTGTCAGATCTTTCTGCCTAGGCTTGGTTTGATCCCGTATGCTGCCCTCGCCTTCATCATCATCATCATCATCATCATCGTCATCAACAATTTCTTTATAATCTTCTTTACCACCAGTGGCAGCGGAAGCATCAGCATCATCATTAGCAGCAGCACCCTCCTGGTCCCTTTTAACGTCAGTATGATCGATATCATTGCCACCATCGCCATCCCTAGAGCATGTCGAATGATTGACCTTCTCATCACCGGCTGCTGCTGCATCGACCGCACCCAAACCTGCCACACTTTTCCCGTCTGTGATGTCATCTACTGCGGCGTGACCCCCACTGGCATATATCGAAACAGCTGTTTCAGCAGCGGTTGCAGCAGCGGTTGCAGCAGGAGTTATACCATCTTCATCCGTATTTAAGAATGCGTCTACATCGTCACTGTCTAGGTCAAGTTCATCGGTCGAATCAGACAGATTCGTGGAACTCTGCACACTTCCTCGAGACTGCGGTATGCGATTTAGGGCGAGATCCTCGTGCTCCTGCTGCGTAGTCGATGTGGCAGTTGGTGAGGCTGGAGATAGTGGCTTGGAATCACATGCCTTTTCCTCTTCTTTAATTCCTTCGAGTTGCTGTCGCTGTTTCTGATTCTTCCCAGCTCCCTGCTGCTGCCTCGGCTGCTGCTCTTCTTCTTCTTCTACTTGTTGCATGAGCATTTCAGTAATGCGCTGCTCCCAGCCAACCATGTACACGTGCTTACTGGCAAGAAACGGATAGCAAGCTTCCACTGCGGTATCAAAGGCTTGCAGTAAGCTCTCAAGGGCCGCTTCTTTCCACGCAGTATTGCCGTTTACCATCGTCGAGTTCAGCTGCTGCGAGTGCGGGTGCTGGTGCTGGTGCTGGTGCTGGTCTTGCTGTTGGGTGGGCTGGTAATGGCGATTAATTCCGTCGAATGCTATTACTTTTTCGATGACACGTTCTCTGAGAGATGCAATATCGTCAGTGAATTCTTGGCAACTGCAGTATTGCATGCGCCGCACTTTTTCCAAAACCCCCACTAAGTCAGTAGTAGTAGTAGTAGCAACAGTAGCGGGGGCGGAAGAGGAGGAAGAGGAAGAGGAAGAGGAGGAGGAGGAGGAGGAGGAGGAGGAGGAGGAGGCGAGAGTGGTGGCAGGAATGGGGTTCAGTGGGAGAAGTGGTCTGAGGAAGGGCACAGCGAGGCGGGAGTTGGCTATGCGGGACCAGGCTTGCTCCAGAGTTCGCGCCAGCTTCACCCGCGGATCCCTCGATGCACAGTTCTGGCACTCAAATATCTATAGCGCGCAATGTTTTCCAAATGGCAGAATTATATACAATTGACAATGTTCACCGGCATAGCAGAAAGAGCAAAAACGATAAATTATTGATAATTTTGAAACAACCATGTCAGCATTTTAAATTGCATCATCAAATTGTAACAAGTTGGGCAGTTGTATTATAGAAAAAGTGGGAGAGAGAGAGAGAGAGAGAGAGAGAGAGAGAGAGAAAGAACTGAGACAGATATTTGCTGAACTTACCGGTGTGCTGCGCTTGCTTATCAGAAGCGCTTGACCTTTTCCAGGGGGCCTTAACTGCACCTCACAATCCCGACAGACAGAGAACGAGCAGAAGCTGCACATCTTCAGGGGTTTCTGCTGCAATACGGAACCAGCAGGAATGTACGAGGACTGCGGCTCCCCTATCCCGTTCATCAACAATCCTCTGGTCTGCTGCTGCTGCTTTCGAGTAGAGCGCCGAACCGTTGAGTCCATGATGTCTCCATTCGTGGTACCGCCTGCAATAAAAGCAGCTGCAGTGGTTACAGAGGTAGAAGCAAAAGAAGCAGCAGCAGGAGCAGGAGCAGACACACCCAGTCTGGCAAGCGCTCGACTCATAGCCTTGGCCCCCGTGCTGGTGCTGGCACTGTTACCCATGCCATTGCTCGCGGAATCGCTATTTGCAGATGTGGAGCCCGCGGCCCCATGTACGCCCCGGGCAGCGTCTGCATCCCGTGCATCAGCAGGGCGCACAATCGTAGTGCTGGGAAAGTAACTGTTCAAATGAGTCCCACATTGTGAGTCATCTCCCCGACGACTATCGCTATAGCCGCTGGCAGTGTTAGCAGCGGTAGTTCCACTCATGGTGGCTTTGTCCCCATCAAACACAGCAGCAGCAGTAGTATTAGAGCCGTCGAGCATACCCTGGAAGTAGGACAGTGGTAAGTCTGCAGCGGAGAGGGTGCAGGTGGTCTGCTGCAGGGCGGAGCAACCTACGCAGCAATGGCTGGGGCAAAACCATGGGTCCGATATTGCAGCAGCTATGAGTCGAGCACGCTGTCCACGTTGCTGACTCAGCTGCTGCTCAAGGGTGCCGGCTCCATTACTCCTCTGCGAGCACCCGATCCTCAATTCATTATTCTTTCTGTGGTGAGTCTTTTTGTGCCGATCTTGCTGCCGCTGTCGTTGTCGCTGTTGGTGTTGCTGTCGCTGTTGGTGATGGGGAACTGGTGAATCTTGCGGTGCAAGTCGTTTACGCTTTTGGCCAATACTTTTATGACCTTCCGCAACAGCCTCCACATCCATCGCATTATCTTCACTTCCTTCATCATCTTCATCGTTAACCTTTTGTCCCTCTTCCTCTTCCTCGTCCTCTTCTTCATCTATGCCACTTTCTTCGAGAAGATGTCCATCATCTTCGTCTTCATCTTTAATCTCAGCTTCACAATAACCACCATCGGCATCGGCATCGACCTCGACCTCGGCATCGGCATCGACCTCAGCGGGGGTGTCCCAGTCCACATCATCGTCATTACCCACCTCCAGTGAGAATGGCTGCGGACAAACCTGCAGGACACAAACCTACAGTAAACACAACGTGACATTACGCATGGTACGGGCATGATAGACAAGAGGAGAGTAGTGGCCGAAAAAAAGATTAAACCAAAGATGAATAATCAAAAGCAAGTAATAGCAAATTTGCAAAAATATAAATTTATTTGTCTTCAGATAATAGAAAACTCATTTAGATATCTGCGTCTGTTACGGTTCCGGTATTGTCAATTTGGATCTTTTACGGATCATTCAGATATCTGGATCTGTTCTGGAATATCAATGTGCTGCTCCTGCGGAGGGCATTGTATAGCAGAGCAGAATACTTACTTGGTGGAAGGCACGAGGGCACAGCGGAAAGTCACATACGAGAAGCTGACCACCCATACCACACACAAAAACAGTGGTCATGCACGGCGTGGTCAGGAAGGCCAGACCCGGAGTCAGACCCGGATACTTCATGTGCAGACCTTAATGTAGACCCGGGTGTTGATCCGAGTGCTGATCCGAGCGCACCACTGGATGTGACGTCGATGGCGCTGCTGAAAGTTACCTTATTACCAACATTTCCGTTTACAGAACCTACATTGGTGCTGCTGCTATGACTCTTGCCTTTACTGCTGCTTTTGCCGTTGCTGCCAACACCACTGTCCTCATTGCATCTTGATTCACTTTTACCGCTCGTTCTGTTGTGAGTTGAATTGCCGTTCCCAGTGCTGACTTTCTCACCACCCTTAGCTTTGTGGCTGTTGCTGTTGTAACTACCTGAGAATTTACGTGAACCTTTTTGTGGGCTACTCTTCCCACTGCTATTACTATTGCTGCTACTGCCGCCGCCACCACCGCTGCTTCTCTTGCTTTTGCCATTCTTCGATGCTTTGCTGGAGGATTCTGTGGTGAAATCATAAATACCTGCTACTTCATCAGACGAGTCCTCATCCACGGATGCAGCTGTGGCTACGGGCGAATCAGGGGGCACGGGATCATTTTCGAACGGCAGCACTGATCCCGGTGGTAACTCCATCTCCTAAATTACGTAAAAAAGATGATGATATGAATCGGGGGTAGCAAAACAATTGGAGAAAAAAATGACCAATTTTTTTTAAACAAAGGTCGAAACCGGGCGAAATGGTCCTCTGTGGCATGGATGCAATGAAAAATCTTAAAACAAGGCAGCGCAAAAGAGCCATAAGTCAGATAAATTACAAAGACGGAATAAAACCTAACTAAGGACAATAATTGTATTATCCACCACACAAAACATCAAAGTTTAAAGCAGCACGACATTGCAACTTTTTTGACCTGGCAGCATGCGTCACAGAGCCAGGCTCCGTCCTCTTCCTGACTGAAGCAATGCCAGTGTAAGCATCCCAGCTTGCAGTTGTGGCATCGAAGCATAGGTCCACTGAGCTCGGTCCCGCCACAGCAGCTGCAAGACTCATCAGGCAGGGTGTCCAAGGGCTGTTCCTGTATGTGAGTGTATGTTATGTATGTGTGTGTTGGATGTTGCACAAGTTAATCGCCAAAAACAAGTTGAAGTACACGATGGAGAAAAATAAAACGATGGGCAGAATGCAAGCATCAAGGATTTAAAGGTCAGCAACTCTATCTCCATACCCTTTTACCCAGTCCACTTATCTCCATACCCTTTCACCCAGTCCACCTATCTCCATACCCTTATACCCAGTCCACCTATCTCTATATCCTTTCACCCAGTCTACCTATCTCTATATCCTTATACCCAGTCCACCTATCTCCATACCCTTTCACCCAGTCCACCTATCTCCATACCCTTTCACCCAGTCCACCTATCTCCATACCCTTTCACCCAGTCCACCTATCTCCATACCCTTTTACCCAGTCTACCTCCCTCAGTTTTCTTACATCATTGACAGACTTCAGGAGATCTAGAAACTCTTCATCGAACAGGACCTGGACCGGGACTCCTCCTTTCTGGTCACTATTTGCTGCACTGGCACCAGAAGTGCCACTAAAATGCCCTTTCTTGCGCAGGCTAGTAGATCCTGTTGGGATGGATCCCTGCTTGGATCTGTTGCAATCACTATTGCTGCTGCTACTGCTGCCGCCCCCACCGCCGCCGCCAGAGCTGTGATTGTTTCGGCGCATCAGCAGGCGTACTGCCTCCACTACGGCGGCACGGTAGTCCTTGTCAGACTTGAACTTACGTGCGCTGAACTTGGTGCTGATTGACGTTGCATCGAAGGTAAAAATACCCGTCTCTGGTACCCAACCTCTACAGTGTGGTTATGAGTAAATGAAAAAAAAATGAAAGAGAAGGTCGGCAGCAATATGAGAAAGCCACACTTGTGCTCACCACTACCAAAGCTAACCACTGTAAACAATCATAAATTTATGGCTATTTTAAAAGTAACGTGAACGCCAAATCTACTGTATATTGCATTACGAACAGGTGCAGCGTGCTCGTATGATGTTACAGCACACAGCACCATATGGACAAATTACCGGTATAGAGTACACAAGGAAAAAAGCAAACAGATGGACAGGCAAGAAAATCACAGATAGATAGCCTGTAATACATACTGACATACAGATTGACACACAGTTAGTTACTTACTTGTCACACCGCACGCCGAGGAACGAGACGGCAACCTGCTTCTGCTTGGCATTGGCTGCCTTTGCAGCAGTATTTCCCAGCGCCTGTTGCTGCTCCACAGTCGTACAGAAGCGAGCAGGCCAGGCAGGAAAGCCGGGCATGCGGGCCCACATTACTACTGGCTGCAGGGCATCATCGGCGTCGCAATATCTTGAAGTATGAGTAGAATGCGCAGTGAGCGGGGAAGAGGAGGAAGGAAGGACTGGAGCAGCAGAAGCCTATATTGCAGAGAAAGTTCAAATATTGGCAAGGACATTAGTGCAACAAAAAGAAGTTCAAAGGTTCACTAGTTTAAAGGATTTGCCGCGAATGTGCTTGTAGGTTCATTGGCTCCGGGAGGATGGTAGTCACAAGTGCAAGCCGTTTAAACGCAACGAACCCCATATTGATAAAAAGATAACAAGGGCACTGCATAAATACGAGTAGCAAGAGATTAAGAACATATAAGGGAGGTAATCACCTGTAAAGATGACCTTCCCTTGGGGCTAGTGCGAGAAGCATCTCCGCGGCTACCGCGGCTACTACTACGGCTACTTTTAGAAGCCATCTGTGGGTGTATAGAGATTTCCAGCAATGTCTACAGTATCCGAGATCTTTCTAAGATACTGGGATAGCCAAGTTTGATAGAGACTAATCATATATACCGGTAACTTGGTTTAAACTCAGCAGATCTGCGAACTCGTGATTCTGGGAGGTTCAATTTTCGGAGCATTGCCTGCTGAAACCATTTCCACCGATTACAGCAGCCTGCTGCTGAGCAGAATTTCCAGATTTCCAGGAATTCCGTATGATTTCCGGTCTGGAATTGCTGTATATTGCACATTCTTTAACGAGAATATAAATTTTATCGTCACTTTGAATTAAGTTTTGATAAATAGATGCTACCGATTACCCGCACGAGTTGAATAAACTAGTGCTCTGTGTCAATCACAAGGACTTCGATACTATTCGTCTCTCTAGCACTCTTTCAAGCACCTTCCAAAAGCTGGGCTTCATCAAACCACGGAGTGAAGTATTTGAACTTGATGTGTGTGGCATGATGCAGCACTGCATGGACTGTGTGGCAGCGCTGGTGATGTGCTTAAAATATGAAAGTTCGAGATTATGATGATGAGGTGGATGCAGCCTTGCCTCACATATTCTGGCAAACACGAGCTGCACAGCCTGCTGATATTAAGAAATATGAGGACGAAATGAAATTACCGCATGGCACCGAGCCGATACATTTTCCCCTTTTGAACTACAGCATAGGTACTGATGCCACTTAACTAAGCATACCTTCGTTGAGCCGGGCACTGGTCAGCCCCACCATAAAGACAGAAGATATTCGTCAGCCTATTGGATTGTGTGTGATAGAGGTACAGCTGTGATGAAATCTGTCAAGGCTTCAGGCAAAAACTGCGTTCACCTGTTATGCTCGATGCATCAGCTTGATATGGAAAAGGCTGCTGTGATGAAAAAGTTAAACAGAGTTTTCTTATCTCTGCTAATCGGAAAGCTTTACCCATCGACTATGCAAGCAGGGTACACTAGCAGCCAAAGTATGGAGCTGATTCAGATACTGTTGCAAGATAATCCCAGCTTCTTGCGTAGAGCCGAGTAGCATGGATTTCGGATGCCTCTACTCGCTGCTTTGAAGAATAATTCAGCTGCCTAGATGGCAGTCTTCAACTGGTGCGGCAGCTTTGCGATTGCCGCCTCTAAGATGACAGTGTTCAACTGTGTGTTTAAGTATAAAATGCTATCTATTATCCGTGGGTAATTATACCCTCCCGCTACACTTGGCATGTTGCTTGCGAAGATGATGACGGCGATGCCGATGATGATCGCGTGGAGAGCTGTACTCCGTGGTGCACTTGCTGGTGGACGCATACCCCGAAGGTGCCAGTATTGGTGCACTTGCTGGTGAACGCATACCCCGAATGTGCCAGTATTGGTGCACTTGCTGGTGAACGCATACCACGAATGTGCCAGTATTGGTGCACTTGCTGGTGCACTTGCTGGTGGACGCATACCCCGAAGGTGCCAGTATTGGTGCACTTGCTGGTGAACGCATACCCCGAATGTGCCAGTATTGGTGCACTTGCTGGTGCACTTGCTGGTGGACTCATACCCCGAAGGTGCCAGTATTGTTGCACTTGCTGGTGGACGCATACCCCGAAGGTGCCATTATTAGTGCACTTGCTGGTGAACGCATACCCCGAATGTGCCAGTATTGGTGCACTTGCTGGTGGACGCATACCCTGAAGGTGTCAGAATGGGTGCACTTGCTGGTGCACTTGCTGGTGGACGCATACCCCGAATGTGCCAGTTATGGTGCACTTGCTGGTGCACTTGCTGGTAGATGCATACCCCGAATGTGCCAGTATTGGTGCACTTGCTAGTGGACGCAAACCCCGAATGTGCCAGTATTGGTGCACTTGCTGGTGCACTTGCTGGTAGACGCATACCCCGAATGTGCCAGTATTGGTGCACTTGCTGGTGGACGCATATCCCGAACGTTCCAGTATTGGTGCACTTGCTAGTGGACGCATACCCCGAAGGTGCCAGTATTGCTGATGGGTGTTGGAACTTACCGCTCCATTATGCTGCTGCTTCTGCATCCCTCGACATATTAAAGATGATGCTAGATACTTACCCAGCCGTCATTCACCAAATTTATGCAGTTTCGGGTGAAGAGGCAGATATAGATTATGATGCTGTTGCAGTCACCCCATTTTTCAATGCACTTATGTCTTCGAATCCCGCGAGCGGAACACTGATAGTGGAGTACATTTGCGGGGGGCAGTTCCCTTTTGCAGCTGCATATATAGTCCCAGGCTCAGAACTTACTGCGATTAACAGGTATTATAACAACAGTTATATATTTGACCTCTGCATCTACTAGGCATTGCACCGTGCCGTCCCCGAGTGCATCCACCTGTCAGACAGGACTGGTGACCTGCCACAAGACGGCACAATTGCCCAGGTGTCGATTGTTTGCGCTTCCAGCTGAAGATTCGCGCCCACAAGCGGTAGCTGAAGCCAATAAGCATGGTGCAACCCAGTGCTCTATCTGCAGGTTTGACGATGTTTCAGTGACGCGGCTGTTGCTGAATTCAGATCCGTCTGCAGACCAAGATGAGCATTGGCCCCTTGGCACCTGAACTATGCGGCCCGGCGCATGTGACTGTTTCTGGCCTTCAAGGCTGTAGGGAGGTCTGGAACAGTTAATATCTTCTAGAGGCTGCGTGCAGAGTGCGGAGGAGGGGCGACGCATTGCTTTTGAGTCAACTTGAATCTCATTAAGCTGCCGTCCCTACCAACCACCAACAGGTGCGTCCAATTGCTTTTGAATCAACTCGAATCTCATTAAGCAGTCGCCCCTACCAACCGCCAACCTGTGCTTCGCATTGCTTTTGAGTCAACTTGAATCTCATTAAGCTGTCGTTCCAACCATTCACCAACAGGTGCGTTGCATTGATTTTAAGAATCCCATTTAGCAGTCATCCCAGTCGTCCCAGTCGTCCCAACATATGTTTGACGCTACCTGACTAGCAATTGTATTTTCCACCAAGATACGTACAAGGTGGAATTTTACTATAATTCCACCTTAATAAATTAGAACTAAATTTCTATAAAGAAGGCTTTGGTCAAGCACATAGCATGCCTTACTATTAGGTAGATTATTAGCTCATATCCTGCCTATTAGTAAGGTATGCTGTGTGCGTGACCAGAGCCTTTCAAGCACTATCAACACCATTTAAATGCTTGGGATCTGTCAATCATGAGTTTAAGCAGTACTATCTAACCGCTGCTTTTACACTGCGTTTATAATATCGTACTGCTGATACTCATGATTGACAGAAACCGTTGCCGACCTTTTTAAAATATTCTCTGCTAAAACTGCTCAAGGAGCTTGCAATTTCACTACCAAAATTTTGGACATTAGAAAATATCTACAACACGTCCAATCTACGGGAGGCGTACAATTTAAAGTTTCCCTGATTTTTTCAAGCGTGTCATTACAACCAAGCTTTGTCATTACAGCTTCATAATCGTTGTGCAAAACCAAAAACAGTCATTTCTAATAGCAGTGAAAACTAAGCGAGACAAGTTTCAGCACAGTAGACCCCCCTCCCCCTCCCTCCTCCCCTCCCTCCTGCTCTATTACTCCATCTACGCACCTCCGCCCCCGAGCAACCTCTCGATGGCAGCGTTCACATTCCCTTGGGAGCGCACCAGCGCCTGCAGATTGGCCGCATCATCCGAGAACCCCATATCCTGTAGTTGCTGCAGCTGGCTCGCATACATGGTTCGCGGATCCACTGCTGCTGGAGCTGGAGTAGAAGAAGAAGTACCGCCAGTCCCGCCGCCAGCACTTGCAGTGGTGGCAGCAGTCGTTGCACCTGCACCCGCTGCCGGGGCGGCAGCGAAGAGAGAGTTGAAGTTAAGTCCCGCTGGAGCTGCGGCAGCTGGGGCTAGCTGGGGAGCCCCAAAGGGGAAAGCACCCCCTAAAAATGGATTGGCATAAGGATTGGGGAATCCTCCCGGTGCTCCACCCATTCCACCTAACCCACCCATACCTCCCATCGCTTGCTGCATCTGCATCATAGCCTGCGTAGATACCAACGCCGATAGAATCAAAGAGGATCACAAATCACACAAAAAATATTTAAATATTTGAGGAGTTTATATATATAAACTCCTCAAGATATATATAGAACACAACAAGGGAATACAAGGAAAGAATAGAACCTGAGGGAATACAAGGGTACTATATATACTAGTACGTACACACGCATGGAACAGTCAGTAGTGTATCTGGGTAAATGGCTGAGAGGTTAAATATGTTCAAAACTGTGTTGGTGGGTGGTGGGGATGACAGAAACCTTATGGCAAGAAAGGCGTGGTGTGTTGTGTTGGTGGGTGGTGGGAATGACAGAAACCTTATGGCAAGAAAGGCGTGGTGTGTTGTGTTGGTGGGTGGTGGGGATGACAGAAACCTTATGGCAAGAAAAGCGTGGTGTGTTGTGGTCAGGTGTGTGCAGCATACCTACCTACAAACCTACCTACCTGCATGGTCTGTGGGTTGCTCATTTGTCGGATGAAGTCCGGGTTAGTGAGCATAGCCCGCATCTGCGGGTTCTGCATGGCGGCGGCCAGACGAGGGTCAGATCCCGCCAGCTATCATAGAGAGTCCCAGCAACAGCACCAGAATCAGTACCAGAATCAGTACCAGCAACAGTACCGGCAACAGTACCAGCAACAGTACCGGCAACAGTACCGGCAACAGTACCGGCAACAGTACCGGCAACAATACCGGCAACAGTACCAGTAGTTCGAGTCCCAGTCCCAAGCACCAAGCCAGACCAGGAGTAACGTGACATCCGATACCAGAGTCAATAAAAAAGCGCCAATGCGACGGTAGCGATGCACACATTCAGATGAAGATAAAAAAAAACATCGGCGATATTATAACACACCACTTCCGGATGCGGTGTGGGTTGAACCCACAAAATACAGTGCGTCAACATGTCAAGTTGACGCAGGATATATTTCCGGATGTGGTGCGGGTTGAACCCATAAGATACAGTGCGTCAACATGTCAAGGAAGCGAAGTGCACTTTGTTGATGACACATTAACAACGCTAGATATGGTAATGCAATTGGGCCGTAACAAAGTATGACAGCGACTCTGGATATGGCAATGCAATTGGGCCGTAGCACAGTATGACAGCGACTCTAGATTTGGTAATGCAATTGGGCCGTAACACAGTATGACAGCGACTATCAATTAACAACTCTAGATATGGTAATGCAATAGGGCCGTAACACAGTATGACAGCGGCTGTTAATTAACAACTCTAGATATGGTAATGCAATTGGGCCGTAACACAGTATGATAGTGACTGTTAAATAACAACTCTAGATATGGTAATGCAATTGGGCCGTAGCACAGTATGACAGCGACTCTAGATTTGGTAATACAGTATGACAGCGACTATCAATTAACAACTCTAGATATGGTAATGCAATAGGGCCGTAACACAGTATGACAGCGACTGTTAATAAAATACCTGTTGCATCATTTGCGGGTCAGAGAGCATTTGTTGCATCATCTGCTGCATCATAGGATCTTGCATCATATTTGCCATCATCTCCGGAGTCATTCCCGGGGGCATTCCCGGGGGCATACCACCCATACCACCCATACCACCACCCATACCACCCATACCCCCCATGGCGGCAAAAGGGTTTCCTCCTCCCATACCACCACCACCTCCTCCTCCACTCCCACCCCATGGGTTAGGCAACGCGGTATTTGTGGGTGCCGTTGGAGCGCTGCTAGTCCCCGTGGCCCCTGCACCTGCCATGCTCCCCGCTGCCGCACTATCGCCTCTATTCATCATGTTCTGCGTGGCCTCCATCATCGGCTCCTGCACATCCTCGTACATGCGGCGCAGGGCGTTGAAGCCTCCCGGCAGGTTCTCCAGCTGACTCATCGCCAAATCCTGCGAGCGCATGGCCTCACGCATAGCGTTCGGGTTGCGCATCATCTCCATCGACTGCCGCAGAATCTGCAGAAAGACAGAACACGCCAGAGGTCACACGAGTGTGATGCATTAAAAATAGGGTCAGTATGAGTTCCTTGAGATGCGTACCAAAGTACACGACAAAATACGAAATGCAGGCGGATAGATAAATATAAAGCGATAGCATAAGCTTAAGTATCGTGGAAATAATACAGCATTTTATTTCATATAAGGGAATACAGTATGATGCAACAATGGGAAGAGAAAGTGTGTACCTGAGGGTCATTGAGCACGTGTCGCATCTGTGGGTTGGCATCAAGCATTGCCTGCATCTGCGGATTATTCGTCATCATGTTACGCATCATATCTGGGTTGTTCATCAAATTGTCCATCATGGGAGAGTTCATAATCTGCTGCATCATCTCTGGGTTGTTCATTAGCGTGTTATGCATCTGATTCACATCTGGTGTACCTGGTCCTCCCCGTACCTGCATCCCCTGCATTAAAGCGAAGGGATTTGCCATAGGATTATTAGTTCCCGACAGATTGGAACCGGGATGAGGAGGAGGAGGAGCACTAAAAGGAGTAGGGGCTGATGAGCTGCTGGAAGCACCACCGCCACCAGAACTCGGAGCGCTTCCTGGTGCCGATGCACTCTTTACCATGTGCACCGTATGTCCATCACAAACTTGATAATCCTCAAGTGTCGATTCATCTTTAAGAACACGACCTTTATAAATGAGTCGCTGCTGAGATGCGGGAACTGATAAGATTTCGCTTATTTTTCCTTTCAGCTCTAAAACTGAAGCACTGGAATCAATGGTTACATTCGCCTTGTCGGCATTGGAGCATTTTATCGAAAGTGAAAGCTCGACCATTCTTTGACTTTTTGTCCTATTCAGCACAATTGTTGGACAGGCAGCAATTAATCACATACGAGAACGATTAAATGAGAGTCGTCTTTGTATTATTATAATTACTATTATCACATCTGAGACCAGATAGTCTCAGATTGGTCTTTGGCCTATGGGTGCTGCTTCTGCCGAAATCGGAATCGTAAATTTTTTTCATGCTGCTGAGTATGTACGTACAAAAGTAAAATACAGTACGTACATACAGTACAGTTCCAGAGTTGTTTATCCCGGTATTGTATCGAGGATCTTAGCGTTTTTGTCAAAAAATATTATAAACCCTTTCTTTTTGTCCAGAAACCACATTGTTTTCGCTCCGTGTTTGCTATTAAGTTACGACACATCGATATTGTTGACGTTCCTGGGTGCGCCGATGATGATCCTTTGAACTCCATGGTGCTCTCTAAAATCATGGACAATGATGCAAATATTGTCGGTGTACTCGATGACGATACTAGTTATGGCACATCGCTGCTTAAAGCTCAGCTGAAGAGATACGGCAGCAAGTTCTGGGAGAAGTTACGCGATGATCCTACAAACTATAAGTTCTGCTGGATGCGATATGGAGAGCGAAAGACTATCCCTAAAACCGATAAATTTTTGGGTGACCTTCGGAAAGAGGTTTATGAACACCTTAATGAGCAAGAGGAGAAAAGCGCGGATTTCGAAGCAATTAACACCCCTATAATAAAGAAACACTATTACGACATACTCTTGGGTGAAACACCTCATCCGGATAAGATATCTGCCATTGATCGTGCAGGTGCCATCTCCAGCTTTGACTTTAGTCCCGTGTTGTTTTGCTCCATGGTGCTCAACTTCAGCGCAGTCAAAAGATGGGTGGGTATTCACGGACCCGAGCCTGTGGACCGACTCCGCCGCTGGACCAATGGTGCTCGTTTTCTTGCTTTAACTCGTATCAACGCACGCCAGAGACAGATTGTGTTGCTTAAGAAACTACTTACCAATGCAGATTCTCTGCTCCGTCGGTACAAAGAGCCACCTAGTGCTGCCCTCGTTACAAATACGAATCCATTTGAGTCTGTGCCACGGGAAGTGTTGGAGCATATCGAGGATTCTTGTGCTTCTTACATCAAGATTTTGAGGCGTCGGAAGTTGAATTCAGATACTGAAGTTGCCATCGAAAAATTTCTAAAGCTGATTGTAGATGGGATGGGTGAAATCGAATCGTCTGTAGGTGAAGTGAGCGAAAGGGTTGATGAATTACTGAACGCTCGCTTAAGGCAGTCGGGTATTATCAAAAAGGAGCTCACGGGGTTGATGTCCGGCAAAACGCGCCTTCATGTAAAGAAGCTACTAAACCCACGAAATACGAGAGAGATGGATTGTGAGTTGCTTCTGTTTAATCCCGGCGAAACTTCCATCGAAGTAGACATCGCTCGCACTATCGTCACTTTGACAGAGAAGAGACTTTGTGAAATTCTTACGAAAGTTACCGAAGGCTTAATGGAGCAACTCGTCGAGCATCTTCTAAACCGCGAGCATTCTAATGATGACCATGAGAAAGTACTCGAAGTATTAAAAAACTTTGCAGTTTCTCAATTTGATCCGGATCGATTTCACCCTAGTGATTCGGAGATAGAAATCGGTCCCGACTACCGTCTACGTGATAGTATTTCTGGTCTGTTCACCATTTATTGCAGGGATGCCGGTATGACCTCTGAAGCGCGAGTTGCTGGGATTGTCAAGAAGTGGATGCCTTCAGCAAGACGATATGCGCTGCAACAATTCGCTGATCATTTGGAAGAACGGAAGAAATCTGTCAAGTTGCCAAAACTTACTACCTATTCCACAATCAACGATAGGGATGTGAAGCTGATTGTTGATATGTTTGAGCCTGTGTTATCCGAGAACTTCCATGCCCATATCTTGAAGCTGGCTAAAGAGTACATCAAGAAGCAGGTTTCATCTTTCCTTTCTAGGATAATGCAGACAAATTCTAATCGGGAGCAGTCCATGACGACAATTGGGGTGGGCGAGGAAAGGAGGACTCGGAAGTCAGTTCACAGATCCAAAGTTTTCGATACCGTTGCTCTTTCTGTACGTTTTGTTCAAGAGTTGTCTCTTTCTGTCACTTCTCGAGATGAAGTCGCAGAAGAGCCATGTGATGAGAAAGCAGGCCCATTTAAGGATGTTGTTACTATGATCGACTCTGTTCTAGTCCCTCTTCAGAAAATGCTTGACATCATTAAACGTCAGGTCAATGATGCTGATCAGCACGACCTTCTCTTAGGTGTTGAGAAAATGATCACCCTTGATTCTGCGCTCTTGTATGCAGACCAAGCAGGTTTCCTCGAACGACTTTATAAAGCACCTCGAGATGGAACTCTACCCAGTAGCAAGCGCAAGGCTGCCCGAAACTTCGGCTACGCAAATCCATACGGTACTTCTGAATGTCATTGTTCAGAACGTAGACCACTGGATACGGTTGTTTTAAAAAAGAAATATGGTCTTTGTGTTTACGACGTTCCAGGAGATGGAAACTGTTTGTTTAGTGCTCTGGGACATCAACTCTTTGGTGAGACCAGTGAGGATGTTGCTGATATGCTACGCGGGGTTATGGTACATATTACACTCTGGTTGTATGATGAAAGTGAGGTTCCGTTCGAGGTTGCTTCTGGAGGGATGACACGCTCGGATTGGCTGGATCATATGCTGTCGAACGGTACCTGGGGGGATTCATTCATTCTATAGCATTTTGCGAAATATTTGCAAGAACAACTTGGCGCGACAATTGACGTGTTTATTCAGGGAGTTGATGGCCTTCGTCCGTTCCGATTAACCGACAGTGGAAGACTTGGGCCTCACTTCAACATAGCCTGGGTTGATGGCAATCATTATCAGTCTTTGGTACCGGTTGATATGCCCTTAAGTTGTTCCTCAAATGGCGGGGCTCCGACTGAACCTCCAAACAAGCGTCAAAAGACAGAACAGGGGACTGTTGTTGTGTTTGATACTTGCTCTTTGATCAATCTGGCTCAGCGTAGAAGAGGAAGTATTCAAAGGGGTCTTTCACCCGAAGAAGTATTTCCATTTGCAAGTACGATATCTAAATCAGTACCACTGAGCGTCTCAGCTTTAGTCCCACAGGCTGTAATGAAGGAGCTTGATCACCTAAAGCACTCGAAGAAGCCCCCGGGTTGGAGAAGACGCGTTATGTATCCCCGCGGTAATGTAGAGGATCGTCTGCATAGGAACAAGTTTGAAGTCCGGTCGAGTGATGCAGTTATGGCTTCCACGTTGATCGAAGAAGCGATTAAGCAGAAACCGTGTCGACTGTTCATTCAGAACATCCGTGAAGCTAATAATCACTATAAAATCATACCGAAGGGTTCACATGCCACTACTAATGCGTTCAACGATGAATTGATCAAACGAGCTGCAATGGCTGTTACTCATGGCCGGAACGGACAGCGTGTAATCTTTGTATCCGATGATCGAATCAGCCGCATACTCGCGAATGGCACCGATAGATATAGAGATGTGATTGTGAGTATATCACTATCGCAGTTTATACACTTGCTTCAGAATCCTCCACCCATCCATGAAATGAGCATTGAAGAAATCCGCGCAAGAACTAGCAACTCACACGCGAACTAACACGGTTTCAAATGGTGTTTCGTAAAAGCGTTTGTTCTCTCTGCGTGCGCCGATGTTAGATTATGCATCAGCAGCTGTCGTTGATAGAGTCAGTGGCTTTGGCCGTCTATATCAGGGCTGCCCAGAGGGATGCACACGGATCGCTAGAGACGGATGACTGAGCGAAGGGACCGACGTTGGAGGTGTTCGTAAAAGCGTTTGTTCTCTCTGCGTGCGCCGATGTTAGATGATGCATCAGCAGCTGTCGTTGATAGAGTCAGTGGCTTTGGCCGTCTATATCAGGGCCGCCCAGAGGGATGCACACGGATCGCTAGAGACGGATGACTGACGTTTGGAGGTGTTCGTAAAAGCGTTTGTTCTCTCTGCGTGCGCCGATGTTAGATGATGCATCAGCAGCTGTCGTTGATAGAGTCAGCTGCCACGGGTGCGACTGGTGCTACTGCTGGCGCTACTACTGACTCTGCTCTTGCTCCTGGTACTGGCGCTGCTGCTACTAGTTCAGCAACTGGTTCTGCAACTACTGATTCTGCTCCTGGTACTGGTGCTGATCCTCGTACTGGCGCTGACAGCAACGCTGCTGGGCAGCGTTCTGCGCCCAATCATCAACGTGTCGCACCAAAGTTTGGCAGGTGCAATCGTGTGCCAAAGCAGTCTCAAGACGGGTTAAGGCTTGAAATCAATCGTCTGAAGCAGCAACTTGCGTTGGTGGTGGTAGCAATACTGCAGCAGCTCCTGTTTACGGGCAGGTGGGTTTGTTAGACCACAATATGCCAACGCATTGCATGTTACAAACATGAGAACACTATGTGGCACAAGCGCATGCACAGGCACAGGCACAGGCACAGATGGTGGTTCAAATGCAAAGACAGCATCAGCATCAGCAGCAGCAGCCTTATGCTATGGCTGCATCTGCTGCAGCGCCTGCTGGAATCCCATCAAACGAAATGAGTAGTCGTGGCTGCGCCCTGAACGCATCCACTCAGTGGTTTCGCGGTGCGCACTCCATGCCCTTTTCTATTCCAGTACAGGAGCATACTGGTACTACTGGAACTCAAATGAGTCATCCGACAGGTTCGCAACTTGTGCCACCTGGGCATTACCATTCCAGTCCAACCTACTCTGAGTGGCTTCCGTCCTACGCTGTTCATCATCCGACATCGTATCATCCTGTTTCCCCCACCTCATCAGCTCAACCATCAACTCCCACGTAATCATTTGTTTTAGTGGTTGAATCAAAGCTTCCTTTTCGTTGGCTTGTCGCCGACTGGTGCAGTGTTGGCTGCAGATCTGGAAGGGGCCTTTGTCGGTGTTTCCAATAATAATCATAGTCATCCAAGACCCCCCTAACCACGGAGTGCGAGAGGGAGAGAGAGAGAAAAAGAGAGTATGTTTTCTGCATGCATGCTGCTGGTCTAGTATAGGCAGCCCTGGGGGTTCTGGTTTCAAGACCCAGCTGTGGCGCCGACTGGCTCTGTAGTGGCTGCGGGTCTGGAAGTGGTCTCTGTCGGAGTATCCAATATTAATCATAGTAATCCAAGACCCCCCTAACCACGGAGTGCGGGAGAGAAAGAGAGAGAAAGAGAGAAAAAGATACTATGTTTTCTGCATGCATGCTGCTGGTCTAGTATAGGCAGCCCTGAGGGTTCTGGTTTCAAGACCCAGCTGTGGCGCCGACAGATCTGGAAGTGGTCTCTGTAGTAGTATCCAATAATAATCATAGCAAACCAAGACCACCCCTAACCACGGATTGTGAATGAGAAAGGAAGAGAAAAAAGTATGTTTTCTGCATGCGTGCTGGTCTAGTATAGGCCGCCCTGGGGGTTCTGGTTTCAAGACCCAGCTGTGGCGCCGACAGATCTGGAAGTGGTCTCTGTAGTAGTATCCAATAATAATCATAGCAAACCAAGACCCCCCCTAACCACGGATTGTGAATGAGAAAGGAAGAGAAAAAAGTATGTTTTCTGCATGCATGCTGCTGGTCTAGTATAGGCCGCCCTGGGGGTTCTGGTTTCAAGACCCAGCTGTGGCACCAACAGATCTGGAAGTGGTCTCTGTCGGAGTTTCCAATATTAATCATAGTCATCCAAGAATTCAATATACCCCTGACCACAGAGTGCGAGAGATAGAGAGAAAGAGAGTATCTGCCCGGCATGTATTTTGGGCTAGTTTGGGCAGCCCTGGGGGCTCTGATTTGAAGACCCGGCTGTGGCGCCGACTGGTCCAATTGAAGGTTTTAGAATAGTCGTAAGTTTGCCGTCTCATTGAAGACCGTATTCGCAGTATACAGTATGTGCTAATATTCTAGTTATATATCAAATATTATTATCCAGTATTTAATGCAAGAGCCGCCAAGTTTGTGTTTATTTACCGTGATAAAAAAAAGAAGAACAATTAAATGAATAAATTGGGCTTTGTTTACTACTGAAGAGTATTACTGTACACATGTTCAATCAGACAGCAGAGCGACTTTGGGTGGGTGATCGCAGCCTGCCTCTAAAGCACATCACTTATTTGAAACCAAGCGTCGAAGGTTGTGCAGATGGACAAATGTCAGTTAAAGTGGAATCAGCAAAGACTGCACCACCGACACTTTCCAACTTTACGCCACACATACCTATACTTTCGCCCCCGGCGAATTTGTATGGGAAAAAATAAATTAGGTTTACGAGTATTCGTTTCTTTAGACCTAGCTGAGACTTTGACTCTGAGTCAACCCTTGACACTTGATCTGCCCCTGCCTTCCAGTCAGGAATTAAAGTCACAAATTATGTGTGAAAGTCACAGGTAAAAATTTTATTTGCCTCAAAGCTACAAACTATGGGTGCATGTCGCAGGTAAAATATTTAGTTGCCTCACAGTTACAAACTATGGGTGCATGTCGCAGGTAAAATGTTTAGTTGCCTCACAGTCACAAATTATGGGTGCAAGTCGCAGGTAAAATGTTTAGTTGCCTCAAAGCTACAAACTATGGGTGCAAGTCGCAGGTAAAATGTTTAGTTACCTCAAAGCTACAAACTATGGGTGCATGTCGCAGGTAAAATGTTTAGTTGCCTCACAGTCACAAATTATGGGTGCAAGTCGCAGGTAAAATGTTTAGTTGCCTCAAAGCTACAAACTATGGGTGCATGTCGCAGGTAAAATATTTAGTTGCCTCACAGTTACAAACTATGGGTGCAAGTCGCAGGTAAAATATTTAGTTGCCTCACGGTTGCTCTTTTATCTTATCTTTAC